>JAODAL010012458.1:0-95334 GCA_025379985.1 Phyllomedusa bahiana | reverse complement strand
AGAGAACGTCAGTGGGGGAGCAGTAAAGGAATTCTTCCTCAGCTTTTTTTGTGTAAAAGTAATAAAACATAAAAACTGTAAAAAATATATATCATTGCAATTGTACCGCACCAAATAGTACAGTTACCGTCTTTTATCCTGACTGAAACATAAAAAATAACCCAAAAATAAATTTGACAGAACTGCTTTTCCCACCCTCCCATTTTCTAGCCCAATGCTAAAAAAAACAGGGAAACACCTGTGGCCCAAAATGCACAATCACCCCGAGATAACCAGAGGGGTGTTGAACCCAAAAATGGGATGCCTTTAAAATAAATGTCATAAAAAACACAGTAAAACCCAAAAAAAGTTTAAGGGGTCCCCTTCATTAGCTTATGTGCACACCTTAAATTTTTTTCTCTAGTAAATACCCCCATCCCAAACCTGCATGGGCTATTCCCGACCAACGACAACAAATTAAACGTACAAGTAAATGCAGTCCAGCAAAAAATTTGGGGGGAAAAAAATGGACATTTTATTGTAATATTTCAGGTACAGAGGGAAAAAAAATCGCACTATAGCTAAAAGCTAATGGTTTCGGGGGTGAAAAACTACCCTTCTTCCAGCTTAACTGATTCTGGAAGGGGTTTCCCCAGGTTCGGTTTTTGGGGGGGTTTGCAAATGCAAATGGCCCCCCAAAATCTGCTTCCAAAAATCAAACAGTGCCCCCCCCTTTACGCCCACCATGCGCCAAACAGCGTTTTTCACCCACATGTAGGGGTTTTTTTTCCCAACTTGGAAAAATTGCGTAAAAAAATTTGGGCACTTTTTTCCGGTTTTTATGCAAAATTTAAAATTTTTCCCCTAGAATTTTGTTGTTGGAAAAAAAAAAAAATACTTTCAAGCCTAACCCTAATAAAAATTTTTTTAAAAACCGTGGGGTCAATTACTCACTGCTCCATATATTATTATAAATTTTAATTAATATTATAAAATTTATATAAATTTTAATTTTAAATTATATAAAAAATTATGCCAGATTTTAAAAGAGGGGCTCTGTCAGGAAGGCCAAAACTGGCTGCAGCGGTAAGAGGTTGATTTTGATAAAATGTTATTTTGTGTGTTTTATTAATTATCTTATTTTACATATTGTGCACCCCATGGTCAAAAAAAGTTTTGCATCACTTTTTTATTTTTTGGGCTGATATATTATTGTCTGTATAACGTCCCGTTAACGAATTCCGTCTGTGTATACAAAAATTTTTGAGCAATATAAACACAATCGAGAAGGGAGGGGGGTAAATCACCCTCCTTCTTCTTAGAGGGAGCCGCAACACCCATTTTCCCCCCGGGCATTGTACTTGTGTACAGCTGGCTCTTGCATAGTTTCCAATGACTGTGCGAGATAAACGTCACCCCCCAAGTTGAAAGTCAAGGGCGGGTTTAGCAAGTGTTAAATTTTAACGGGAAAAATTTTAACCCAAATAGCCCCAAAAGTGAAAACAAATTTCTAAATCCCTTTCCCCCTATCAAAGGCTAATGCAGTGCACAGTTTTTAGGGCGCATTTTTTTTGTGAAGTGTGCTGAAAATACTCTTTTCAAAAATCTGGGATCTGGTATCCTTAAATAAACTTAATGCCCAAAAAGGTGCAAACGAGGTGCAACTACTTGGGATGTATGTAATTTGCCCATCAAGGTGCATTGCGTAACGGAGGTGCATAAAAATCACACTGTGTAGTAATGTGCCTCGATGGGCATTGTGGGTTTTGGGGTGCACAGGGGATCGTTTTTTTACTATATTTAATGCGCCTTTTTAGGTGCATTACAATGTATCGCCCTCGGTGAATAATGCGTCTAGTTTTGGTCTGTTGCAGTTCATTTATATCGAGAATATGGCGTCAAAAGTTTTTTTGCCGCAAAATACACCATAACTATGGTGCATTCGGATTGGGACATAGTTTTCAATGTATGTGTATAACACCCTCCCCCTCCAGTTCTGAATGATTACATTCCTGTCAGCACCTCTGTTTACATAGTGACTGATGAGCCTCTGTATGCAGCCAATTCTTCTCTGCTCAGATGACACCCACTACAGGGTAGTGTTTCCGAGCTGAGCCTGGCTTCAAAGCACAGCCACTGAGTGACGAAAAAACGTCCATTCAGGCCATGTGATCAATGGACGTCACATGATTTGCAGGAAGTAGGAAGAAGGGGAGTGAATTGGTTTTGCATAAAAGAACAGGTAAATAATTTTTAATCAGTCTCAATTACAAAGTTCAATATAATGAAGTTTTGCGCTCTATAACAAATAAAAAGATAGTCCCGGAGAAACCCTTTAACTTCCAGAGCAAAAACTGTATTTGTGATTTCATTGATACCACAAAGATCTATATTACACAAAATATACACAGTGTTTGTTTAGACAAGCAACCTAGGCCTAGTTCACATCTGTGTTGGAGATTCTGGTCGGATCTCCATTGCAGAGGCGGCGCCTCAATGACTACAATGGGGTCCATCGCATTTCTGTTTTGCTAGCTGACATTTTAACAGAAACAATAGAGCTGCATTCTGTGCTATTTCTTCTGTCATTTCAGATAGTCGAAAGGGACCCTCTGACACAGATGTGAACCAAGCCATAAAGGGGTTGTCTCGCTACAATGATTGGGCTTTAATTAAAAGATCTTTAAAAAACAAGCAGCTTTGCAATATATGTTCATTACAAAGTCCTACTGATTTTGAGTAAGCCCCGTTAGTAGTACTACATCAGCTTCTCAAATCTCTATAGCAGCAACCTGTTGATCCTTTTCTCACTGGCGTCTGGTCTGTATGACTCATCACCTTTTGAAAACAGGTTGGAGCAGAGAGCCCCTCCTGTACAGAATGCTTCTGTAGTGGAGGGAGGGGGAGGGAGGACTATGGCTTCTGTGTCCTTTCTGCCTGGATTAACCCTCTGTGTGCCTGCTTCCTCCTGCTCTCTACACAGATAGATGTGACAGCAGTGACCTGTGTGTTACTATAATCATGATTGTCTGTGGAGCTGTAACTATAATAATACTATACAGATCAGGGAGGCTTGTGAACAGTTCATGCTCTGCTGTACTAGTGACACATCCTGAGTAACACTTCACAGCTGCCCTGTGTCTGTTCTGACAGGGTCTATTTGTTGCTGGAGATGTGGAGATATGTAAGCTAAGCAGAGGGTTAGGAACACTTGCATCCCCTCTGTTCTGCTATTACCCAATCACAGACCTCTCCACACTCATAGATCAGCCCTATTAAAACAGCCGATCTAGATGCCTGCAGAAGATTAGGCAGGCCACACAGGGTTAACTCTGGCAGCAATCCCCCTGCCCCCCCCTCCTGCTGTATAGAAGTTTATGGAGGAAAAGCTGCCTGTGTGCTGAGGGGAGGGGGGGGAAGAGGGAGGAGAAGAGGCAGAGAAGAAGCACACCCCTCAATTCAAAAATCCTTTGCTTCTAAAAACATTGATGTGGGCTGAAAGCTTGTAATGAGACAACTGCTTTAATAAGGGGTTCTGATTCACCAACAGGTGAAATCAGATGATTCATTAACATTCGTTTTGTAAGGGTGCTTTCACACAGTGGGTTTTGGTGCGTTTTTGGTACAGCAGTTAATGCTATATGTTGCTGCACAAAAATTGTGGCAAAAATCACGATTTTTTTTCCACGATTTCTGTGCAGCAATGTACAGCATTAATTGCTGTGCCTTCCTGCACAAAAAAACGCATTTAAAAACGCATCAAAAACGCACCAGAAATGCACTGTGTGAAAGCACCCTAACACTACTACATATCAGTAATTTAATAAAAGGCAGTTTCAAGCTGCCCATTGTGGAGGTCATTTTTGCAGCAGTCAGCTTTGTTTTACTATCTTTGTTTTACTGTGTTTTACTATCTTTGGACTGAATACGCTGATAAGGCAAACTATATAACAATCAATACAGCCCAATACCCTCTGGCACGCAGCCTACTTACTATTATTCTCTGTAGAAGAAATGTTCTTGGGAAAAAAAGGTCAGATACATTTATCTTAACTCTAATCTTAAAGGGAACGATTGAGCATGCTCTCTGTTCTATTAGCAGCAACATTTATAGAAGGAAGAGCTGAGCTGATTGACATATAGTTATGTGGGGAAAGATTTAGTAAAACTTGTATTCTATTCATTTAAATCCCTTCTTATTCTGGGTTAAGGAGTCCAGTAGTCGATGTCATCAGTGACTGACAGACGTCCTTGTATCAGTGTGAATATAGAGATGGCTGTCAATCAATGATAACACCGCCCACTGGACTGCTTAACCCACAATAAGCCGCAATTTAAATTATTATTATTATTAAGTATTTTAGAGCGCCATTGAATCCAGGGCGCTGTACATTCGAGGGGGTTGCATACATAACGAGTACAATGATAAGTGAATAATGACAATTGGCACGACAGAGGGAGAGAGGACCCTACCCGCGAAGGCTTACAATCTACAAGGAAGGGGAAAGAGACAGGAGGTGAGGGGCAGACATGTTTGAGGAGGAAGTATTTGACAGCAAGGTTAGTGTGGGTTTTATAGGCAAGCCTGAAGAATTGGTTTTTCTGGTTGCTTTTGATGGTGGTGATGGGGGGGGAGAGTCTGATGTGTTGGGGCAGTGAGTTCCAGATTTGTGGGTGAAGCACGGGAGAAGTCTTGGAGACGGTTTTTGTGAGGAGCTGATGAGGGGAGAGCAGAGGAGAAGGTCCTGGGGAGAAGCGGAGATTGCGTGAGGGGAGATATTTGGGGAAAACAGAGCAGGATGTATGGAAGGGGAGAGGTCGTTGGGGAGCCTTGTAGGTCATGGGTTATTACTTGAAATGAATTCGCTGGGCAATAGGAAGCCAGTGAAGGGATTGGCAAAAGAGGAGAGGCAGAGGAGTAGCGAGGAGAGAGGTGGATAAGACGGGCCCGCAGAGTTAAGGATGGATTGGAGGGGAGCAAGGGTGCTAGCTGGGAGGCCACAGAGAAGGATGTTGCAGTAGTCTAGGCAGGAGATGACGAGGGCATGGATGAGCATTTTTGTAGTGTCATAGTTGGGGAAAATGAGCAGATGCGAGAGATATTTTTTCAGGTGGAGGCGGCAGGCAGAGGTGAGGGTTTGGATGTGTGATTTGAAAGATAGAGCGGAGTCTAGGATTACCCCAAGGCAGCGGACTTGCAGAACAGGTGAGAGTGTAGAGCCGTTGAGATAGAGAGATCAGGGGCAGGGGTAGAGTTGGACGGTGGAAAGATGATGAGTTCTGTTTTCTCTACATTTAGTTTTAGGAGACGTGATGAGAAGAAGGAGGAAATGGAGGACAGACAGTCAGGGATCCGGGAGAGTAGAGAAGTGACATCTGGCCCGGAGATGTAGAGTTGGGTATCGTCAGCATACAGGTGGTAATGAAAGCCATGTGAGGCTATGAGCTGACCGAGGCCAAGAGTGTAGATAGAGAATCTACAGGTTGACAGGTTGCCCTGTGTATTTGAATGGTTCCATCATTGTTAATATTTTCTCAGATTTTATGAAACTAGCTGTGTTTATATGTTTCTTTCTGCATCTAGTTTCTCAATAAAGAACATCTGTTTAAAGGGGTTGTCTCGCTACAATGATTGGGTTTTAATTAAAAGATCTTTAAAAAACAAGCAGCTTTGCAATATATGTTCATTACAAATGTCCTACTGATTTTGAGTTATCGCTGGTAGTAAGAGTGCATCAGCTTCTCAAATCACTATAGCAGCCGACCTGTTGATTTTTATCTCACTGGCTGTAAGGTCTGATGACTCATCAGATTCTGAATACAAGT
Source organism: Phyllomedusa bahiana (assembly GCA_025379985.1). Lineage (NCBI taxonomy): Eukaryota > Metazoa > Chordata > Amphibia > Anura > Hylidae > Phyllomedusa > Phyllomedusa bahiana. Next base: position 89,529 of record JAODAL010012458.1, on the reverse strand, counting down.
CAGAGCACAGAGCCCCTCCTGCACAGAATGCTTCTGTAGGGAAGGGAGGGGGAGGGCTCTGGCTTCTGTGTCTGTGTGGATTAACCCTGTGTGTGCCTGCTCCCTCCTGCTCTCTACACAGATTAAGGAGAGCAGAGGTGAGGATGATCTGTGGTCAGTAGATGTGATAGCGGTGAAGTATGTTACTATAATCATGATGTGTCTGTGGAGCTCTGACTATACTAATAGAACAGATCAGGGGGGCATATCCCTCCCTGCTCTGCTGTATTAGTGACACATCGTGATTATAGTAACTCACTTCATAGCTGCCCTGTGTCTGTTCTGACAGGGTTTGTTTGTTGTTGCTTGAGATGTCCGTGGAGATTTGTATGCTAAGCAGGGGGTATAGGAACACTTACATCCCCCCTGCTCTATTAGCATACACAACTTCACAGACCTCTCCACACTCATAGATCAGCCCACACTCAGAAGCAGCAAGAGCTCGGCCACAGCAGCCGCACAGTGCAGCTGATCCAGCAGTAAGCAGCAGATCTAGGCAGGCACACACAGGGTTAACTCTGGCCGCAAACCCTCTCGCTCTCCCCCTGCTGTATAGAAGTTACTGCAGTCAGAGGAGGAGAGCTGTCTGTGTGCGGAGGGGAGGGGGGAAAGGGGTGGAGAAGAGGCAGACAAGAAGCACGCCCCTGAATTCAAAAATCCTATGCTGCCAGACACACTGAGGTAGGCTGAAAACCTGTAGTGAGACAACTCCTTTAAGGCAATCTCTCAGTTCAGCTATAGCTGGAACTGACTTTTCAATCCAGCGTTTTAGAATACATTTTTTGGGCACCAGGCAGGAGTGTGCCACCAATTTATCTGCTGTCCTCTCCCTTTGACCTTCCTTGGCTATATAATGAAACACCCTTGTGGATCAGGCTGAATCCGAAAATTTCATGTATCCACTAAAAATTGCTTTATCTCCTCCTGCCAAAAGTGTTCAATTAAAGGACATATGCAAAAGCAGTGAATAAATCAGCTTTTTGTCAATTAAATTTTGGGCAGGATTTCCAGTAATAGATCTAGTTTTCACTATATGGGATATCAAAATATAGCTTTGTGGGCCAATCTAAATAAAATTTCTCTCCATTGTTCATTTATAGTTGCCCTTTGTACCATGACCAGACCTTCAGAATTTTCTGAGAAATATCATTGTCCCTTCATCTCCCAAATCCTATATGTAGTTGATATTAAAGGGGTTGTCTCACTACAAGGATTTATTTTTATGTTAAAGATCTTGTATATATGTCCATTAATAGTATGATATCTATTCCTAAATATCACCTCTTGTGTGGGCTGCATCAGCTCCTCAGGTTGCTATAGCTACAGACCTGTTCCATCTCTCCTGATACGCTGCCAGCATTGGTTGCTATAGCTACAGACCTGGCTTCTACTGTCCCTGAATTCAAAGTGAAACCAAGAAAACAGGACTGGGGTAAGATGAATCAATGTAGTGAGACAACCCCTTTAACTCTTCCACTCCTTTTTGTGTAGAAGCAATACAGTTTGGATAGAATAACCCTTACTACTCTCAATTTTGAGCAATTCCACAAATTCCATGCTTTCCCCTAGGGGTTGAAGATTAAAAACTTTCTACTTGCAGAAGCTCTTTATCTGCATATATTGTTGATGGCCTAGTGAATATTTTTAATTTACAGCTTCCCAAATCATTAGCTTTCCCTCGGGCCCGATAAAATATCACCCAATACCTTTGTGTTTCCAATTATTGAATAGTTTGTTCTCTTTCCCTGATTGCAACAACATGGATCTGTGATGCAGCAGATGGTGTCTGTGATGCAGGAAATATAATCTGTGATGCAGCAAACCGTGACTGTGATGCAGCAAATAACAGCTGTGATGCAGCAGGTGATATCAGCAGATGGCATCTGTGGTGCTACCAGTAGTGTTTGCATGACATCAGAAGGTATCTGTGGATCCTCTAGAGGTGCGTGTGAGGCCGCAGTCAACTCCTCGTGGAGCGTGCAGGATTGGGCGCCATCTTGGAGATGTGTCCTTGATGTATACTGAATTTTTCTCTGCACTGGGGCTCCCTGCAGCTACAAGACTGCTCGTTCCGTGCACTGAAAGAGCAGTGCTATCCTTCGCGCTTAAAATTACCGGTGTAAAAGCCGGTAAGATGCAGGCAGGCCCCTGTAAGAGCAGAGCAGTGCGGGAGCTCTTACCATCTGCTGCTGCACATACATGTGCCGGAACCAGAAGCCCGTAAATTTATTATTGTGGCACAGTTATTATTGTTATACCATGCAGATTGATTAAAAACTTCATATATTTCAATTTTTTTTACAAAATAAAGTAGTTCAAGCTAAATTTCAAATATTAAATTAACAATCCAATGTCATTAGGGTTGTACACAGACGATTGCCGCAGTAGCCTATTTTCTATCTCATTCTTTAAAATAAGTGCTTGCAATCCAAGGGCATGAACACACAACAAATGCTATTAATCTTTCAATTTATCATCAAGGTGAAAAGTAAAACATAAAGCAAAGAAAGAGCACTGAGCAAACTCACCAAAAAGTTAGTTTACAGAAATTGGATTGGAAATTGGCAAATAGGTTGTACCCAAGTAGAAGTAAAGGATTCCTACGCTAAATGGTCCTCGGTTATAAGTGTTGTCCTCAAAGGGTCAGACCTCAGTCCACTTTCATTCATTTATTAATGATATAGAGGATGCAGGTCAGTCTATGGAAGAAGTTTAGAAATTGTAACAAGATTTGGGCACACTAAGGGCCTCATGTATGAAAACCGTATAGGTCTAATACTTTCTTTATCGCCCATAGCAACCAATCATAGCTCCACTTTTATTTCATATAGTGCTCTGAAAACTCTGAAAATCTTACACCTAGACATTTTTCATACACGTGGTCCCTAAGTGTTGGCAAATGCGGTTCAGTTTGGATGAATGTCAAGTTATACATCTGGGTATTAATAATCTGCAGGCAGCAAATATCGTAAGGGGGATCAAAACTGGGAGAATAGATGTTGAGAAGGATCTGGTTGTACTTGTAGATCATAGACTACATTACAGCATGCAGTATCAATCAGCTGCCACTAGATGAAGGACAATGAGAAGTGGGGAAACATTTGTAATTTAACAGTTTATTTCCAGAGGCAGCTTATCTGGAAACTACAGGCCGGAAAGTTTAACCTCTCTTGTAGGTAAAATCAGGCCCTATATACAACTATCTACCTATTGGGAGGCCTATATACACCTAACTACTGGGGCCCTATATATACCTTACTACTGGGAGAGGCCCTATATACACCTATTGGTGGCCCTATGTATACCTACGTAACTACTGGTGGTCCTATATACACCTATATAACTACTGGTGGCCCTATATACACCTATTAACTACTGGTGGACCTATATACACCTATATAACTACTGGTGGCCCTATATACACCTATATAACTACTGGTGGCCCTATATATACCTACCTAACTACTGGATGTTTCCTATATACACTTTCCTAGCTACCGGAACAGTACGATAGTTTTATGTAGACCCTTTATGGTGGTGATATGTTGTCATGATGTGGCAGCTGCTATTGGTAATATCTTAGTATCTTAATATCTTAGTATACTGGTTTGGTCAATAATATTATGGTGGTATTAGTCACTATATAGTGGAGGCAAGCGCTGATAATGTGGCCCTTGTACTGACCCGCAGAATACAGATAACATGTCAATTAAACTCCAACAAAAACTAAATCCAAAATACAAAGGCACAAACAATTGCATTTTTTTCCTGTTCACCCCACAATTTTTTGGGGGGTGGGAAGGGACCAGAGGGAACAGGCACTTTTTAAAATTAATTTTCTTCTATTAGACAATCCCTTTAAATAGAATTTTTCCGCAGCACGCTACACCGTAGACATCCTTCACGCACAGTAGTTGTCCACAGCCGTTGTCTGGGGGTAGGGTGTCTCAAGCTGAAGTTTTGCACCCGGGACCATAAGTCTTTTGTTATGCCCTTTGGGAATATGTTTGAAGGTTTCCTAAGAGATGCTATACTGGATTATCTTACTGAAAATAAATGTATGTGCTTTCCAGCATGGGTTTATGAAGGAAAAATCCATTCCATGATAAACTTAACTGTAGCAGCCAGTGTCAGGCAGCAGCTGCCAAGGCAAACAGGATTATGGGGTGTATTAAAAGGGACATAGATGCACATGATAAGAACAACATTCTCCCATTATACAGTATAAGTCACTGGTTAGATCACGCATGGAATATTGTGGACAGTTTTGGGCACGAGTCACAGGAAATACATTGTAGAGCTTGAACAGGTACAAAGTAGGGCAACGAAAGTAATAAAAGGATTGGGTGGACTACCCAGAAAGATTAGCAAGATTAGGGTTATTTAGTTTACAGAACAGACGGCTTCAGGAACATAATAAATATGTATAAATATATTAAAGGTCAATATAGAGATCTCCCCCTAAGTCTATTTATACCCAGGACTGTATCCAGAACAAGGGGGCATCCTATACGTCTAGAGGAAAGAAAGTTTCTACATAAACATAGAAAGGGGTTCTTTACTGTAAGAGCAGTGAGACCGTGGAACTCTCTGCCACAGGAACTTGTCATGGTGAATTCAATAACAGAGTTCAAAAAGGGTCTGGAAACATTTCTAGATGTAATAATGTAACAAGTTATAGTGACTGGGATTCTGGAGAAGGGTCTGGATACATTTCTAGATGTAATAATATAACAAGTTATAGTGATCAGGAGTCTGGAGAAGGGGCGTTGATCCAGGGATTTATTCTGATTCCCACATTGGAGTCGGGAAATAATTTTTTCCCTAAAATGAGGACAATTGGCTTCTACCTCATGAGGGGTTTTGCCTTCTTCTGAATAAACACTAGAGCACAATAGGCTAAACTGGATGGACAAACAAGAAAGTCTTTGTAGGAAAAAACAGGCACTCACCGATAATAGCTGATCGCATGCATCTGGACTTCCGAATGTTCACTGGCATTGAGCGCACAGATCCCTAGCCTCCGATCTCAGGCTCCAACAAAGAACAGGCAAAAATGCAATATAAACGGGTTCAGCGCTTCGTGAACAAGGGAGCGATGTAGCCCCCGAAACGCGTCGGCTTTTAACTATATCTTGTACCTGTTTATGTGGATGTTATAGCACTAAATAAATAACCTTGGATTTTTTTCATTAAGAAGCGCTGAACCCGTTTATATAGCATTTTTGCCTGTTCTAAACTGGATGGACGTCTGTCTTTTTTGGCCTTACAACTATGTTACAAGCCTTCTTTACCATAAGAACTGTGTGATAGCTTCCTCAATATTTAGCCACAGCTCAGACGATTATTTGCAACAAAATAATATTAACACAAAAACATATAGAATTTTGTTTGAATGTTGATCCAGTTTGATCACCGCTTGGGACCAGGAGAAAAATATTTCCTATGTGGACAAATTGATTCATGCCTTATGGGTTCCATATTTCTCTGGATTAATATGAGGAAAAATTTCAAGAATTACCTGCACCAATCCCCTTCATTCACTCCTGCTCCCTGCCCTTGACAGATGTATATCTTTTTTCAACTATAATAACTAGGTAACTAAATAAATAGATAAAAAATAGGCCCCAACTGCATTAAATAACCATTCCATTGACTTCACTGCTCATGTGCCGTTCAGTTCCTGAATAGAATGGCAAGTGACCGGTAACACAACTGTTTGTGTCTTATTAATTTAATTAAAGGAGTATTCCTGTTTCATTGATTAGCTTTTAACTTGTAGGCACAGGTAATAAAGACTATTACCAATACACTGCTGTTCTGATTTTGCTTCTCTTCAGAGTTAGAAGCAGATCTTATTAACTGCTTTTGCACACAAACTTCCTTAGTTGTAGGTCACTTCCTTGTGTGCTCCTTATCTTGAAAAACCAGAGCTTACTGATAAGATGTAACCTTTTAGACCTCTGTAGCCTTGTGTACTACAGTTTACGAACCTCCTGCACTTATGTCACTGTAATAGGACCAGGTACAAATAGGATATGATATGCCAATCACTGCTCTATAACCAGCCAGAGAATGAACAGGAAGTGGAAGCCTGAAGTGGGCTGTGGCTCTGCAAAACAACATGGATAGACAACCACTTTAAATTATATTTTTCTATAATTAGGACTTAAATAACAATCAGGCCTCATTTTTAGTAATCCGTGCAGAAGTCCCGTAATCATAAAGGGTGCAGATACTTATTTGTGCGACCCACTCACCTGTACTGTTGTCTGTGCATATGGCAATATTATTTGTGTAATACTGTTTTGTGTACAATGTGAAGGTATTACTTATTATGAGGAGACTGACACTTCCTAGCAAGTGTATATATGTCTATCTAAATTTAAAAGTTTATGGCTATGAATTCCCTCTATATAATCCTTGTTCAAAGACTAAAAAACTGCATGTTTAGCCTTTTCTATGATGACTTTAAAGCAATATACAACCCACTTCCCCCTTTCCAACCATATTTTGTCTGAAATGAAAAATATACCAAATTTGCAAATACCATAATTCTGTGTCTACCGCAAACCTTTATTTGGTAACAAACTACAGAGACCCTCATTGCCTCCTATTTCTTGCTGACCTACTAGCTAGAAGTAAAGGGAAGGTAGAAAGTATATGACTGTAGGATTTGCAGTCATTTGTGAGTATGCTTAATCAGTATCACAAGGGCATTTCTTCTATCAATTCTAGACAAATATGGCTGCCAAAACAAAAGAGAAAAATGCTAATATCCAAGTAAGGCATCGCTCAGAAACCCATAAACGAGTCAAATTTCAAAGTCTGTGTGTCAGGGTTGGCTTACCAAGAGGCAAATCAGAGATGTGGATCCTCTGGTCCACCGCAAGCGGTGGTAAGAGCCATACCAGAGAGCAGAGTCTAAGTAGGTCCGGTTTTCACCAGAGCCGCCGCAAAGAGGGATAGACTTGCTGCGGTGGAGCACTACCAGGTCGCTACCCCTGACATGACTTGCTTGTGGTAGCGGCCGAGGTTTGGCGTGGTACAAAATTGTGAAGCAAGCTCGTAGTCGGGGACCGGCAGGTAGCTCAGGACAGGCGGCAAGGTTCGTGGTCGAGGGACGGAGGCAAACGGTACGGTACACAGTAAACACAAGATACAACGGGAACGCTTCCTCTCAAGGCATAGGGCACTATCTATTTGGCAGGGACCAAAGGAAAGGGCAGGACTTTTGTAGGCCACAGGGTTGATGCATCTTAGAACTTCAAAAGGGCCTAGAAACCGGAGACCAAGCTTATAGCTGGGAATTTTGAGGCGAACATATCTGGCTGACAACCATACCCTATCTCCCAGGACAAAGGATTGAGGGGGTCTCCTTTTCTTGTCTGCCTGAACCTTCATATGGGTGGAAGCCTGAAGCAGAGATTGGCATGTTTTCTTCCATATGGAAGATAAGCCACGGACTAAATTGTCCACCACAGGGACATCCAAGGAGGCAGACGGCAGCGGAAGGGGCGGACGGGGGTACCGGCCGAAGACCACGAAAAAAGGGGATGCCCCGGCAGAATCTGACTCCAGAGAATTGTACGAAAATTCCGCCTATGGCAATAAACTAGACCAATCGTTGTGTCGAGCAGACATGAAGTGGTGGAGATAGGTACCCAAGACATGATTCACCCTTTTCACCTGGCCATTGGATTGCAGGTGGTAAGCAGAAGAAATGTCCAGTTTGCCTTGTAATTGCGAGCAGAGACCCCACCAAAATCTAGAGACAAAGTATTGCCGTCAGAGGGAGGTAGGTCGGTGATGAAGTCCATAGCGATGTGGACCCATGGACTGTCAGGAACGTTGCAGCAGCCCTGCAGGTTTGAGGGGAGGAGATTTGTTGCAAGCACAAGTGGTACACGCTTTCACACATTCCATCACGTCTTTGGCCAGATCAGGCCACCAGTAAAAACGGGAAATCAGGCAATAAGACTTTCGAACCCCTGGGTGTCCAGCTATTCGAGAACAATAACCCCAGTTCAGCACCCTTTTCTGGAGCGCAGGGCGCACGTATGTCTTGCCCGGGGATGCAGGTTGGAGGTTTACGGAAGCCGCAGATATCCGACGTTCTGGGGGTACAATGTGTCGAGGCATGGCCTTTTCTTCTCCGCTAACGTCTGAGGCATGAGACAGGGCATCGGCTTTGACATTCTTTTCTGCTGGTCGAAAGTGGATAACAAAGAAGCAGGAGAAAACCAGCAACCTGATTGCCGTGGGTTTAGACCTTGCACTGTTTGGAGGTAGAAGAGATTCTTTTGGTCGGTGAAAATGTTTACAGGATGCCGAGCACCCTCCAGGAGGTGGCGCCATTCCTCCAAGGCAAGCTTAATGGCCAGTAGCTCCCGATCCCCGATAGTGTAGTTTCTCTCAGCAGGCGAAAAGGTTTTAGAGAAAAAAACGCAGGTCCGTGTCTTGTCCTTGGGGCCGTTTTGGGTGAGGACCACAACTGGGGCTACCAACGTTGAGAAGTGTGGGATGAACTGCCTGTAGTAGTTCGCGAACCCCAAGACGCGTTGTATGGCCCGAAGACCGACAGGTCGAGGCAGACAGTTTAGCAGGGTCCATCTGTAACTCCTTGTCGGAGACAATGTATCTGAGAAACGGGAGGCTGGTCGGGTGGAAAAGGCACTTTTCCAGTTGGACCTAGTGGTGATTGTTGCGCAAACGCCTCAGAACCTGGCGCACGTGGGACTGGTGGGACTCCAGATCGGGTGAGAAAATCAGTATGTCGTCCAGATAAACCACTACGCAGGTATACAGGAGATCTCTGAAAATATCATTGACAAATTCCTGGAAAACCGCGGGGGCGTTGCACAGGCCAAAGGGCATTACCAGATATTCGAAGTGCCCATCCCGAGTGTTGAAGGCCGTCTTCCACTCGTCAATCTCTCTGATCCGAATGAGGTTGTAAGCTCTTGGCAAATCCAACTTGGAAAAGATTCGGGCCCCACGGAGACGGTCAAAGAGTTCGGTAATTAATGGTAATGGATACCGGTTTTTAATGGTGATTTTGTTGAGTCCGCGGTAATCGATGCAAGGACGCAGTGACCAGTCCTTCTTTTCCATGAAGAAGAAACCGGCACCTGCGGGTGAAGTAGACTTGCGAATGAAGCCCTTTTGTAGATTTTCTTGAACGTAGGCTGACATAGCCTGGGTATCAGGTACAGAGAAAGGGTAGACACTACCTCGGGGAGGACTTGTCCCAGGCAGTAGGTCTATAGGGCAGTCATAGGGACGATGAAGAGGAAGAGTCTCCGCTTGTGTCTCAGAAAAAACATCCTGGAAGTCATGGTACTGCGCCGGCAGACCCGGTAGAGGTTTTGTGAGATAGCCGTGGAGGAGTGGGGCGCACCGGGTGAGGTGCCACTAAGCAACGAGACTGGCAGTCCTGAACTCAACATATAACTTCGTCCGTCTTCCAGTCAAGCATAGGGACGGGACGTTGCAGCCACGGAAGCCCCAGGAGGACAGCCGAGGATGAACGGGGATGCAAATGTTAAAGGAACTTGGTCCTCGAGGAGGAAATCTAAAAAATTACTTTTAAAACGAGAAGCTTTCTGGATTTTCAATTTGAATACTAGGTTACCATATGGTTTGAATTATAGAAACAATATTTTATATTATTATTAATTATTCATAATAGTATTAATACATTTTATGTGTTTTATTTACCTAGTTTGTTTCAATAGGTGTCATGTGATCATGACGTGGGGTGTGAATTGTCACTTCCGGACTGAAGGTATTTAGTCTTTGTTTTTGAATGTATACGGTTATGCTATGATTAAGGGTTGAAATACCCGAAACGCGTGAGCAAACATGCACACTATTATGGAATTTTAACTTCTTTTTTTGAAATAAAGTTTGATATGAAGGAGCTGGAGAACATCTTTATCTTTTGAATACTGGCGGTAAGGCCCATTTGAATCCATGGGTTAACTCCGGGCTCTTCACTTCCACCACGCTCTAGGAACTACGCCTCGAAATAATTGCCTGAATCAAGGAAGACCTCAGAACAAAGTAAGGGTGAAGCGTATTTATCGTGCTTGTACATTATTATACCACACCAGATATGGAGGGCCAGATAATTGTGAAGTCTCTGTGGTAAAGCTGACTAGACAACTACATAAGAGATGCCATGTTTGGGCATTCTGCGCGTTATGGGAGACTGCTCTGACTAGCATAAAAAGTCAGGATCTGCCAGTGAGAGCTGAGCCTCCGCTGGGGCCGGACATGGCACCCAGCACCCCTTGATGTGTCGTCGGACGAAATGGGTTGTACTTTTGAGGGTGCAACAAGGGGCCCCCATTTCACTGTGTGCAAGAACTATGCATTGGTAACATCTGTAACTGCCAGCTAAGTATCATTTCTATTTATCTATTTATGTAATAAACCTTTCATTTTTTATACATTCTGCCTAATTGTAATTCATTTCTTGCACGCCAAATCAATCACCCGCTTACAAGCTCCCACTTGCAGAGACACAAGTTACGTCTGAAAGTGGATAGAGTCACTCAGTATTTCACCGCTGACAGCGAGATAATCAGGGTTTGGTCTAAGCGAACCACCGGGAGGCAATGCTTAGTCACCAGGGCAGCATCCCTAAAATTCCCGGCTGATCCAGAGTCCAGTAATGCGGCCACTTGGAACGAAATTCCGCAGTTATTAGTGATCTGAACTGGCAAAGTGAGATGAGGAGAGGGATTGCTCACACCTAGGGACGCCTCTCCCACAAAGCCTAGGTCCGCACGTTTCCCGGACGTTGCAGGCGAAGCGGACAACCCCTGCGGAAATGTTCAGGGCTGCCGCAGTAGAGACAAAAGTTCTCCTCACGTCGTCGTGATAGCTCTTGCGGGGTTAGGTGAGCTCTGTCCACCTGCATGGATTCTTCAACGTCTGGCTGCGGAGGCCGTAGGAACACCGCCGCTAATCCGGCTAGACAGCGTGACTGGACCGGCTCACGTTCTTGACAAAGCTCTTCCTGTCTCTCCGAGAAGCGTACGTCGATGCGTGTGGCCAGATGGATCAGCTCACCCAAGGAAGACAGAGGATCCCTGGTGGAGAGGGCATCCTTAATCTGGCTGGAGAGACCCTTCTTGAATGTGGCACACAATGCTGCATCGTTCCAGGCTAATTCCAAAGCCAGAGTGCGGAATTGCACAGCATAGTCCCCTACGGAGGAGTTCCCTTGCTGTAGGTTCAGCAAAGCGGTCTCGGCTGAGGATGCGCGGGCGGGTTCCTCGAAAACACTTCGGAACTCCTGAAGAAAAGTACCGAGATCAGCCATGCGGGGTCACCTCAGTCCCAAAGTGGAGTCGCCCAGGCCAGGGCTTTTCTGGAGAGTGACCACGAAGGCCACCTTAGACCTTTCTGACAGGAACTGACCAGCCATAAGTTCCACGTGGAGGGAGCACTGAGTGAGGAAGCCCCTGCAGGCTTTAGGGTCCCCATCAAATTTTGTCGGCATGGACAACTGGAGCTTGGGGCCAGCGGACAATCCCAGGGCCGCTGCCACGGGGCAGCTGGTTGCTGGGTGGCGAGGAGCTGCTGCATCATTGTCGTCAGCTGGTTAAGTTGCTGCGCTTGCTGCCTGATCTGCTTAGATTGCTGGGCCATGATGGTGGTAAGGTCCCAATGGCCGAATCGAACTGTCAGGGCACTATTGATTCGGCAGGGACCAAAGGAAAGGGCAGGACTTAAATAGGATCAGCGCCCGGTGAAAGCCAATCACCGGCGTGCTGTCCCTTTAAATTAAGATGCAGTACCGCGCACCCGGCCAGGAACAGTAGTGCAGTGAGGTAATTAGACAGGAGAGCTGCGAGTGCGCCCACAGCCGGAGGCCCGGGTCGCGGCGCAGCTCGCAGCAGAAGACGCCGACAGTTTGCAAGTGTGCCCACGACCCGACACGGGGATCGTGGGGATACCCGTTACACTGTGTAATGGACACAAAAACATCCAAATGACCCTGATAAAAAGTTCACATACCCCAGTTTTAAATCCATGTATTTCCCCTCTAAAACAAGACAGCTTAAAGTCTTTTGTGGTAGGGTGGATGAGGCTCTTTATTTTCACATGGTAAAGCTGCCCATTTTTCCCTGGCAAAAAGTTTTCCTGCGTTTTTTTTTGTAATCACATATCTCCAAAACACAGCGTCCACCTCCTGCTTTCACTCAGAATGGTTTCCCTTTCTATAGGCCTTGTTGACCCCCCCAAATGAAACATTTTTGGTTTGGGGCCAAAAAAGTTTTGGCCCCTCATCACCCCAAAAATTACCTTTTTCCAAAAGTTTGGGGCTTGTCATTGTGCTTTTGGGCGTTTGTAAGCGTTTAATTTTTGTGGCATTTGCCCAGTAATGGTTTTCTTCGGGTGACCGACCATGCAGGCCCATTTTTTTTCAAAGTTCCCCCTTTTTTATGCATCTTAAAAACGCCACCCCGCAGTTTTCAGAAAGTCCTGTATTTTGTGTGTCATTTGTGGGTTTTTTTTGAATCCCGAACAATTTTCCCTGGCAGTTGGGCCGAAATTTTTGGTCAGGTTTTACAGGCCCATGATTTTCGATTTGTTAAACACAGTTTGAAAAAAAAAGCTGATGCTTTCAATTCCTTGGGGATCTTTTTTATCCCCTTTCCTGTTTATTTCAGTTCAACTACTTTTTCCCATAGCTTCATTGACAATTTTTTTACTTTCCCCATGACTCAAAATCCAGAACCGTCAGTCTGTCCGGATCCCAGAAACTCACTCAGCTTTTATTCAACACATGATTAAAACAAAAGGTCACAGGTGGGTGTTACCTTTTGTAGCCCTTCAAATCCCTTTTATCATCTTCTTTTTGCATGTTAACAGGAAAACACCAGGGGATGTGAACTTTTTTCAGGGTCATTTGGATGTTTTTGGTTGTCTTTTGATTTAAAAAAAGAAAACACAATATTTTTTAAAAAAATGGGTTCACCCAAAACCCCGAACTGAGCGGAAAAAAAGTTTTTATTTTTTATTCATTTCTCTGAATTAAAAACCAAAAAAAGCCCAAAAATTTTTCCCGGGGTATATAAACTTTTCAGCACAACTGATGAAAAAAAGGGTGGGGCCCGAAGCTTGGGTTTTTTATCCCGAAAACTGGCACAGGCCCATTCACTATATTTTTAACCACGCACACTCCAGTATCAAGCACATTACAAAGCGCCCACAGCACCTTATGCCTGAGATTGGGGGGCGTGCTGGAGGCATGTCACACTACAACCGTAAAATACACTTTATAGCTTCGTACGGAAATACAGGTCATACTGTAAACAGGTAGAGCACTTTAAAAGTGATTAACCCGATTTACCCGAAGTGCGCTTTGTAGTAAAAACGCTAAATCTATTACCCACAGTAAAAGGGTTCATAGATTAGGCACATTCTATGCTACAAAAAGGGGACAAAAAAAATGGGCCTGGTTTCCAAAACACAGTCCCCTTAGGGTAGGTTACACCTTAACTGTGGGGGGTAATTTCGACCGCAATTATGCCGTGTGGAAGGGAGCGGGGCGGGTTTTGATGCTGTTTTAGCGCCCAAATAAGCTGTGTGAACATCCCCTTAGGGTGTATTCACACGCGTATTGTGGCACAGGCCAGCGCGTACTAAGAGACCCAACAGCCGGCTGTCATTGACTTTCACTCTCCCCGACACATAAATGGCAGGAAGAATGAGAGCTATGAATTACCGTAATTGTGGGCCGCATTTGGGCGTACTGCAGCGCAATTACACCATGTGAACATACCCAGATCAGCTCTGCATTGACTTTCATCCCAAGTTACAGGGGAAATCAGCAAATAAAAGTTCATATAAAAATGCCTCTCAGAGGTGTTTCTCTCACCTTATGGGGGCAAAATATGTAAAGTAGGTAATAAAAAAAGAACCACTTGTAGTGCTGCTCTAAAATATAATATCACTCATGTACATGACAGAAAAGTGACACGATTATGAAACTTATTTTAGTGCCATTTTTGCTGGTAAAAACATTATGACCCTCATATTGTTGTGTGTGTGCGCACATGTGAAGATATATTAACCCCTTAGCAACCACCCACTGACTTTTGGCATCAGCTGGTGCGGGTCGTTCGTCTCCACGACGTCTTTTGGCGTCACTGTAGACTTCGGGGTTTGCAGCGCCCGGCGCCACAACTGCGCTGGGATCGGGGCTGTACTACACAGCCCCGATCCCAGAGCATCTCCTGGGAGAACCGGGGTGCCTTTGATAGCAGCGGTGCGTTACCGCAGTGCAATCAAAGGGTTTCCCTGCTCTGTCGGGTGATCAGAACACCCGGTCACCCGACAGGGCTCGGGGAACGGCTGCACAGTCAGCCCTGGGGACCTAGAGTGGTCCCAGAGCTGTCTGTGTAACAAGCCAGTGATCAGGCCAGCCTGTGTCAGACTGACACAGATTATAATGTATTAGCATATATGAATATGCTAATACATTACTAAGTGTAAAAAAAAAAAGTAAAACATTTCAGATGATTTAAAAAAAAAAGTAAAAAAACAAGTAAAAAAAAAATAAAAAAAACTTAATAAAAAATAATTGTGCATAAATTACAAAAAAAAAACTACAAATATTAGGTATCCACATGACCGTAATAACCTGTAGAATTAATCTAAAGAGTTATTACATGTGAAATATGAAGTGTAAAAAAAAAAAAAAAATTCTACAATTATTTATAAGTGAACTTAAACTATTCCCCCATAAAGTACAACGTGTCTCGAATAAAAAGAGGCTTCATACAGCTATGTCATGGAAAAAATAAAAAAGTTACAACTGTTGAGACGCAAGGAGGCAAAAACTAAAAAAAAAAAACTTTCTGGTCATTAACTACTTTTCAGGCCTGGGGGTTAAAAAGGTTAAACAAATCAGTAGAATAAATGCGAGAATGCATTCAGCACTCACACCCTCATCTGCTAAGGAAAAGGAGTGGTCAGGAACTAGGACTAGGTAACACATTAAATATGTTCCAAAAACCACGCTGTGAATTTCGGGCACACCCCACGTAGCCGAGTTTTTTTTTTTATATTCAAGAAAAGCTTTATTTAACAGACTGTCTAAACAGGTATATAGCAATACAGAATCCAAAATGTGGACATAAGATGAAGCCAAAACCAGTATAATGAAAAAAACAATGCAAAGGTCAGCAGCAATATAATACGAGATAATCAGTCCAAGAGAAATTAATGACGATGAAACGTCATCAAACAGGGCCAAATAACAGTAGTACCCAATCCTGGGGCAAACGATCTAAGTGACCCCAAAATACCCTAAACAGCCCGAGCATTAAATCTCGTATTCCGAAAAGAAATGAAACAACAAAACAAGACAAAAAAAAAACAAATCCCAATTAAAATAGACAGAAGGTAGCCGAGTTTTTAGTCATGTAAATACTGGGTCCACATTTTGTAAGCTTCACTTCAGCCTGCCAACCCCTGTCACTACAACGTCTGCTTCCATGACTGCAATCATCATTAGACTCATGAGGCAGAGCTATCCACCCAGCTGTGGCGCCATATTGCTGCTATACTAGCTTGACTATCGCTACCAGGTCACCCCCCCCCCAAAAAAAAATGGCGGCTCTGTGAGGCGAGCTCGCGCCGCTCCCGCGCTTCTCGTACTCCTCACGTGACTCTAACGTCACAAGTAACTTGAATGGGAGGGGGAGGGGGAGGGTGCGTCATCGTTAGGAAGGGACTGCGCGTCCTGGAGACGTAGAGCTTGGTGACGTCACACGACGTGTTCCTCTGGACGTGCATGCTGATGAGTTGGTTGCCGGAAGCGGTGACTGGATTGCGGCACAGGTGCTGGTGCTTCCCCGAGGTCAGTGGCGTCATTCCTTGGAGGTCCCTGGATGCTGTTCCGTCTTCGGAGCTTGGCTTCCGGTCGCCGTGCACTTCTGACATAACGCACTGTGTATTGCTGCGTTGTATGTACAGGCAGTGCCGCCATTGTACACTTATGTGTCACACGTATGTGAGGTGTTTCCTGATATCCCCTCCTCCAGTCTTTCCTCTGATGTGCAGCAGAACATGAATTTCCCAGAGAAAAAACGTTGCCCGTAGCAACCTGTCTCAGCGCAGCATTCAATGTTTTAGCACTTTTATAAGAAGTTAAAGCTGTGCTGTGGTCGGTTGCTATGGGCAACAGACAGATTTTTTTTCTACACACATCTCATGAATCTCTTCTGTATGTTGGTTTTTTCAGTAACTTCTGTCATCCTTCATCATTTTTACAGTGTTTCACCTCAATGTCGCATTTGATCGGGTGTTTGTTGCTTTACTCTTTGTCATATGGGGTCAGCAAAAGGAAATGGTGCCTGATGTGCTTTATTCATGTATCTCTTGTTCCATACTGTGCGCACAATTGGTCTCCATGATCAAAACTGTCTATGAGGAGCCTCTCAGGAGAGATCGAACAGGTCTGTCGCTATAGCGACTAGCGCTGGCAGCCTATCGGGAGAGAGAGAGAGAGATCAGGTCTGTAGCTATAGCGACCAGCGCTGGCAGCCTATCGGGAGAGAGAGAGAGATCAGGTCTGTAGCTATAGCGACCAGCGCTGGCAGCCTATCAGAGAGAGAGAGAGAGATCAGGTCTGTATCTATATCGACCAGCGCTGGCAGCCTATCTGGAGAGAGAGAGAGAACAGGTCTGTAGCTATAGCGACCAGCGCTGGCAGCCTATCAGGAGAGAGAGAGAGAACAGGTCTGTAGCTATAGCGACAAGCGCTGGCAGCCTATCAGGAGAGAGAGAGAACATTAGTGGTGTGGAGGAGACTGTCTTAATACGTCTTAGTTTTTTATATATTGACAACTTTTCTAACATTTCCATATAAACACGAAGAGTGCCACCACTTTTTTTCATGCATATGAATATACAACAGAAACCTGTGGTTCCACAGGCAGCGTCTCGGCTTTAAAGAGTCCAATTGATCAAAGTGTATTTACAGTCACTGACGAAGTGAGATAGATTCCCATGTCCGCTCGTAAAGTCATCAGGGCGCTAAAGCAACTTCAGAGACAAGGTGTGAATAAACCTGCTACGTTTCGGGAATAACCACATCCCCTTTGTCATGTATCATGCTTGACAAAGGGGATGTGGTTACTCCCGAAATGTAGCACTCTTCGTGTTTATATGGAAGCATAAGTAAAGTTATCAACATATAAAAAAAATTAAGACGTATAAGACTATCTCTTTCACACCGCTAAAATTTTTGTTTGTAATAAGTGGGGAAGCTATTTTTAGCTGGTGTTTACCCGTGGATCACTAAAAATGACCAAATGAGGGTGTGCTTTTTCTTTTTTGGACTAGTATCAAGAGAAAATGAACAGGTCTGTAGCTATAGTGACCAGCGCTGGCAGCCTATCCAGAGAGAGTGAACAGGTCTGTAGCTATAGCGAGCTGAGGAGCTGATGCAGCCCATACAAGAGGGGATATCTAGGAATAGGTATGATACGGTTATTGGACACATATTGCAAAGTGACTTGTTTGTGGAAGATCTCTTACAAAGAAAGGTTATGTTCAAATGGCGTATTTGCGGGCTGTATTTTGGGGCATGATTGCGCTGCAATACACCTGAAGTACGGTCTGAAAATACGGTAAAGTCATAGCTGTCATTGAGAGCTATGACTACAAGCCATTTTCCGCATAAATCGGCCAGCATGTACTTCTAAAACACCTGGCGTATAATGGCGCGTACCGTACGCGGCACACTACGGGGGATTACGCCAAAACTGTCTTTGTTGCTTACAGTAACCAATCAGAGCGCGGCTTTCATTTCTTATTTTGTTTTACAAAACGAAAGCTGAGCTCTGATTGAAAGACAGACTTTTAGAACATGTTCACATGGCTGATTTTTACACTGTTTTCGCCTTGTTTTTTCGGTCAAAAAAAAAGTCTCCAAAACTAACCCAAGTTCACTTTCATTAGTTCCTACGTGAAACAGCGTTGTAGATCACACACAACCAGGTTTTTCCGCACTTTGGATGCTGTTTTGGGTACAAAAAGAAGCATCATCTCAATTCTTGAAGCGTTTTCAACACTGAAAATTGCCATAATGATCAATGGAAAGCTTCACAACCTCCTCCAAAACCTCGGCGCGTTTTTGCCCCTGCTATTAATTTGTATACGTGTTTCAGAAAGAAAACAGGGTTGGGAAATCTCGTTCAAAACCTGATCAAATCGACGTTTGAAAAGTGCTGCATTGAGACGCTTTTCAGACGGGATTTGGATGCTGAAAATTCAGCATCCAAATCAGCCGTGTGAACACACCCTTACTGTTAGACAATATTCGGAAATGAGGTCATTGGCTCTATAAACTGGCTAGAATTAAAGGGGTTTTGCCAGGATCTCATTTCATACCTCCTGCATCCAACTTTTCAGCTCTGTGTGTTCAGAAGGGGGCATGTGTGATTTGTTTGAATCAGCAGGATGACATCACCAGGACTTTCCTCTCTCTGGTCAAAGAAAGGTCTGTTTATGTAAAGCATTGCGAGTAGCTGAGAGAAAGTTTTTGCCTGCAGACACAAGGGTCCTTGGTTCAAATCCCTGCAGGAACCAAACCTATATTTTCTTTTCCTCTATCAATGCATCTACCTGATTGAGGTTTCTTTTTTATTTATTTGCACTGTTTGACTAATTACTAAGGGGCACAGAGGACGGGAGTAGAGTGACAGCACCTGGGGTTTGAATACTCAGTAGCTGCCTGAGAAGAGAGGTGATGTCTGAGCATGTGCGGCAAGGACTGAGGAGCTCTCAGCCCTGGTCGTATCCCCTGGAGATGAGCTGTAAACAATGGATCACTAAAGGAGCAGCTAAAACTAAAACGGTGCAGAATTTTTAATAATAATGAATGGTGAAAATGTTTATTTCATTTGGAAGCTTCCCACGTCAACTTTACTTTGTGGCAAAACCCCTTTAAAACAGTCTTAGTTGTCCATAGCGACCAATCAGAGCTCAGCTTTCATTTTTCCAGAGCAGATGTAATGAGAGCTGAGCTCTGATGGTTGCTATGGGAAACAGACAGGCTTACTGTTTTCACTTATAAAGCCTGTTGTGTTAAAAAGGGATTTTCCAAAGACTCCCCTTCCATGTTTCTCGGTGCCTACTATACGCGAACGAAAGATGTGACCTGTTATTACGCGCCACGAAATACAAATGTTTACAAGGCAGAAATCAGCTTCTGTACATCGTGCTT
The DNA here is from genome assembly GCA_025379985.1 of Phyllomedusa bahiana. Lineage (NCBI taxonomy): Eukaryota > Metazoa > Chordata > Amphibia > Anura > Hylidae > Phyllomedusa > Phyllomedusa bahiana. The sequence continues at coordinate 70,235 of JAODAL010012458.1, read as the reverse complement.
TGAAATTACGGGCTTGCAAGCCCGTAACTCCAAACTCCAAAGATGCTGTTTGCTTTGGGCAAAAGTGCTTGCCATAATTACGCCATCTGAAAATAACCTTATAATAAAATAACCCTAAAACATGATTTGCACTTGTGATCGCAAATAATGGTCAACTACTGTAGGAGGACTAAAAGTAAAGAAAAATTGTAAATCATGAAAAAATAAAAACATTAAACATAATTGGTATCACCGGTCCCATAAGAATCCTGTTTATTAAAATATGACATTATTTGTCCCACACAATGAACGCCACGAATTTGGAATAAAAAGTTACCCAAAAATGGTACCAATAAAAACTGCTTACGGGCCTTTACAAAAAGACCCTCAGAGGGCTATAGAAAAAAAAAAAAAAAAAAAAATTTTAGTTGCAGAAAATGGTGCTGCAATGCAAATTTGAGAAAATTTTTTATTTTTTTTTAAACTGCAAAACATAACTAAAGCTTTAAAAATGTCAGTAGCATCGGAACGGTACTGAACTGCAGAATACAGGTAACGTCATTTATAGCACACAGAGATATCCATAAAAACAAGACCCTCCTCCCATCCCCCGAACAAACATAGCACAATTAATTTTTTTCTTTTTCTTTTTTTAACATTCTGATCCATAAAGCATTATTAATTTTTTATTCTGCCAGTTGTGATTGTCAGTGTAGGGGAATCGGCTATGGGAAACCCACCTGTGAATGGGGAGGGCGTTATCTGTGGCTGTCCTCCCCATTCATCTCTAAATATGCCAAAGTGGTGTGCTCAAACTAATGTGAGCCAAACATTTAAAGTTCATCTACAGACAGCTGTTTGGGGGGTTTTTGCCCTCTCGTCAGTGCAGAGCAAAAAATTATGGTTGGCTAGTTGAGAGGAAAGAGTGCTTAAAAGGGGAAAGATCTTCCTTGGGAGACCCCACAATAAATTTTGGGTTGAGGATTTACTTGATTATCCTAAACCCCCGACCCCAATTTATTGGTGGTTTTCCCTCAGGAGAGATTTTTCCCCCCCTTCAAACCCCACTTTTGCCTTCAAACCAGCCACCATTAAAAATTTTACTCTACACTGACAAATGGCCCAAAACAGTGTCTGAAATGACTCAACGGTTTGGTCAAATTCTTTCACATTGCAAGGCCCCTGCGAGCCACATGTGACTGAGGATGACAAACCCAATATCCCTTGGGGCTTCTGCTATTTTCCCGGGGATTTTGCTTTACAAAAAAGCATGGGGTTTAAAGGGAAAAAACCCCACCTGAAATTTTTTGGTGGCTTTCCCCAAAGGGGAAAATTCCCTTCTAAATTTTTAAAATTCCCCCAATTAATGGGAAAGTGGAAGTTTGACTGTTTCCCCTTCATTTAAGGGTCAGAATCATGGCAAGGGGAAAACAAATCCGTTCCCTACAATGTGTACCCCCTATTAACCCCTGGTGTTTTGACTGGGGTGCAACCAAGTATGAAGAATCCCTTCAAATTACTTTTAGCTGCTGTAAATCTGAGATATGTTGTTTATTCTGTCCACAGATCAACATCAGCACAACCTGCAAAGATGCCAAGTCCAAGAGTCACCCGAGCAGCCCCAAATCGGTAAACCGAATGCCAAAAGGGAAAGGGTTTGAGTTTATGTCTTAAGACTAAAAGACCAGGTTTCAGACCCAAAAGTCGGGCAAGGTCGGAGTCAGACAGTCCCGTTCACCGCAAGGACTCTAACTCTTCCGCATCCCAACAGCAGCTTCCAGAAGAGGACTGCATGAAACTGAACCCATCTTTTCTCGGAATTGCACTAAGATCATTATTGGCTGTAGACTTATGGTTGTCCAAAAAGATGGGAGTTTGTGCAAGGAGGCTCTTCAGGGGAAACGCCGTCTTATGAAATTGGTGGAGATTTCTGGCCATGGCATACCTTGGATTGCTGGTACTGTGTATTGCCTGTACAGAAGTGACAGCTCTGCGGGCCGGGAGGTCATACTCAATCTGCTTTTTGGTAAATGATGTTTAAAATGTGGATTTCCAAATCTGTCTTTATTCTGGTTTTATACAAAAAAATTCACTCCTTTTATCTATAGGAGTGAAATCTGCTGCAGAATCATGTAACACATTGATGATGCTGCTAATTTCAAGTGAGGTCTGTGTCAGAAAATGTTCTCCTTGTCCGATCTTACCCTAAGACCAAGTTCACACGGCTTATTCATGGCGTAATTGCGGGACGGCTTTCGCCCGCAATTACGCCGTGTGCTCGGCGGCAGGACGGGGCTGCCGGCCCCATAGACATTCATTATCCACGGCGCTTATACCGCCGTGAATAATTGACATGTCCCTTTCTCCCCGCTCACCGTATTTCGCGAGCAGGGAGAGGAGACGGAATCCATAGTTCTCTATGAGAACTGTGGATTACCGGAATGACTGGGACGGATTTCAGCCCGTAAATCGCGCAGTACGGGGCAAGATACGTCCCAAAATAAGCTGTGTGAACATTTGCCTAAGGCTCATTTCACACAGCGCAGTTTTGGTGCAGTTTTAACTGTGCTCCATTTAAAGTGCATTATTACCAGCAAGCTTCTTGCACTTAACTAAGCTGTTTTTGAAAGTGAGGAATCAATTAGTGTGTGTGTATCCACAAGACTTCATGCACAGTACAGGCAGTCCTCGACTTATACCGTCCCGACTTGCATCTGTCCCCTAGTTACAAACAGAGACTTATGGGCCATACTGGCACTTGTAGTTCCATGTTCCACAGCAGATAGCAGCTGTGGAATGACAAGTGCCAGCATGCCACAGCAGAACATGAGGTGAAATCTTCTTATCGGGGACACAGACAGCAAAACAAATGTAAAAACCCTTCCCTGCACTCTCCGAAACAACAACAAAAAAAAAAAACCCAAAACAAAAAAAACAAAACATTTGTTTATTAAATCTACCTGTTCCGACTTGCATACAAATTCAACTTAAGAACAAACCTACAGTCCCTTTCCTGTTCGTAACCTGGGGATTGCCTGTAATTGATTACTTACTTGGAAACACCTTTCTGACCAATTCAGAGAACTTAAAGAAGCTTGCTGGTAATAAAGGCAGTTTTATTGGAGCGCAGTCAAAACTGCACCAAAACTGCGCTGTGTGAAAGCTCCCTAAAGGTGCATTCATACTGTGTGTTAAAGGGCATGTGTACGTCAGGAGGATTTTCCACTCACTGTAGAGGCTCCCGTGCTGAACATATGCAGCGTGGTCATTTGTTACCGAACGCCTATGTAAGAATAGTGTTGCCCTCTGTGTTATAATATAGGGCAAAAAGAAAGTTATACCGATGTATTCCCCCCCCACAATACCCCAGCAGCTAGTACTCCCTGCCCCGGCTACTTGTGCACCATTACAGGCATGAAGGAAGTGAAACAAGCTTCGTATGAAATCTTTCTTCAAGTCTACATTTGCTCTAAGCAATAAAAATTGTGAAAGAGGTTCCTACTAGGGTTTTTGGGAGTCTGTAAAGTGGGCTATTAATAAGGGCGCTAAAACTGAACTGCTAATTTGCAACTAATTTAAGTAAATATGGTTTTCTCAAGACCCACAACATAACTGCTACCAGACAGTCAGCTGAGATCTAAACCTACTGGATGTTAGTTATAGAGATACCAAAAAGTACACAAGTAGAAAGGGACCATAATAACACTGGGGAACACGCAGTTTGGTACCTGATAAGTTGGAATTTTTTTTGAGATGATTGTTCTAAAAATGACCCCGTTTTCCCCTATCAGCTCTAGTTTTGGAGATCTGGCATTTTCCCCTTACTAAGTATCTGCTGCTGAAAGTAGTGGTAACTAAATATTATACTAAATAAATATTGGAAATTCAGGCGAAACAGAAAAGAGAAATTTTAGAACATATAAAGAACACAGGCAAATAAAATATCTGGCGTCTTTTCAACACAATATCCAGCGCAGTCCCGTTTTCTACATTTTTAAATGTCCCTTATGCCTGTATCAAACGCATTACAAAGCGCAGGTGGCACTTTGTAATGCGCCTGGTTTCGGGGGCGTGTGGGAGGCAGGGCGCACTGGAACCGTACGGAGCTATAGATTTATAGCTTCGCTACGGATTTCTAGAGGCATTACTGCTGGAACAGGTAGAGAACTTTCAAAGTGGTTTACCTGAGCCAGAAATGTTGCCCGAGCGCTAGAATGCGCCTGATTTATGACCCGCTGTAGAGTAGGTTCATATATTATTATTATTATTTATTGTAAAGCGCCATTGATTCCAGGGCGCTGTAACCCTTCAGGGGTTACTTATTTACATAAGTCAACGAGGTCAGTGATAAGGATAATGACAATTGGCACGCCAGAGGGATGAGGGCCCTACCCGCGTGGGTTTAAATCTAAAGGAGGGGGAAAGAACGGAGGTGAGGGGCAGAAGTTGTGGAGGAAGTGTGACAAGTTTAGTGAAGGTTTAGGCAAGCTGAAGAAAGGGGTTTTTCAGGTTGCTTTTGAAAGGGGTGAAAGTGGAGGAGAGTCTGATGTTTTGGGGGGCAGTGAGTTCCAGAGTGTGGGTGAAGCACGGGAGAAGTCTTGGAGACGGTTGTGTGGGAGTGAAAAGGGGAGAGCAGGGGAAAAGGTCCTGTGGGAGGGAGAGTGCGTGGGGGGAGTATTTTGGAAAAATTTGGGAGAGATGTATGGAGGGGAGAGGTCATGGAGAGCCTTGTAGGTCATGTTAGTAGCTTGAAAAGAATTCGTGGGGGAATGGGAAGCCAGGGGGGATTGAAGAGGGAGGGCGGGGTGGAGGGGAGAGAGGGGGATATAGACGGGGAGGAGTTTAAAGGGGATTTTGGGGGGGAGCGAGGGGGGCTAGGGGAGGCCCCTGGAAGGATGTTGAGTATCTAGGCGGGAGATGAAAGGGGATGGACCAGCATTTTTGTGGGGTCATAGCCCAGGAATGAGCGGGATGCGAGAGATGTTTTTTTTGGTGGAGGCGGCAGCAGAGGTGGGGGTTTTGGTGTTGGTTTAAAGTTAAAGCAGAGTTAGGATTAAACCCCAAGACAGCGGTTGTGGGCCCGGTTTTAAAAAGTGTAGAGCCGTTGACTGTAATAGAGAGATCAGGGGCAGGGGTAGAGTTGGATGGTGGAAAGATGACGCGTTCTAGATTAATATTATACGCATGAAATTTGGCATTAAATGCCACATTTCATACATGCCGCCCTTAGTTTCTGAGATGTTGATTCCATAATTATTGTGGTTAATTTATTTATAGAGCTGCTAGAACAAAATGATGGTAGTTTTGGACTCGGCAGCACTTAGATACCCAGGTAAAAATTTCTAGGCACCCAAAAAAAATATATTTTTTTTTGTTCCCCAGTGATAATCACAGAACAAGCAGCCCTTCAGATAAAGTATATATAAAACATAGCCTTTAAGAACTATTCATCTAATTCATCCCTGCTAAGGAATAGGATTAAATCGTTAGGGGTCGAGTTAGGAGTTATTTCTTTTCCCCGATTGTGCTGCCTGATTTGGATTATTCTATACCACGTAGCAGATTTTGGACTTGTGATCCAAGCGGCATGTTGTATGGACTACTTATGGTGAGTCTACATGTTCTATTTAGCGGGGTAAACATTACAATTGTGTCTGGGGCGGTTTACTTTGTTATAGCTGAATTTTTAGTAAAGGCTATGTTTTATATATACTCTCTCTGAAGGGCTACTTGTTTTGTGGTTATTACTAATGGTTGTTACTGAAATCACATTTACTATCATTAAGTGGAGTTTTAGCAGCGCAGCATTACCCTTTTTAGAGGGGTGTTCCAAAGTTACTACAGCTTCTGTCAGTCCACAGGGGGTAGTTAAAAATACCACCCCCTCTAAAAAAAAAAAAACCCCAAAGAATATCTGGTAAACCAATTTGTTCAGGACCGCAGCCGGTTCTAGTGACCCCGGCTGTTGATGTCACCCTTCAGTTTTCACGTGACGCTGCAGCCACTTACAGGCTTCACATTCACGTGAGGTATACTCAGCAGGAGACCGGTGTGGCCTGTGGATAGGGCAGGCTCATGTGACGACATTGTCTGGGATCATTGGAATCGGCTGTGTCGTTGTGGGTGTCCCAATTTTTTTTTTTTTTTTTTGTAAATAGATAAGCCTAGGGGATGTTCACACGGCATGTTGTACCCATTTTTAGATGTGTGTCTGGATCCATGTATTGGACCCTAAATGGACCTAAACCCGCATCTAACAATGTGCAGTGTGATTTACGTTGCTTTCAATGTAAAACACGCATTGGCGTTCAGATGCCGTGTGAACATACCCTTCCTTATCTCCCCTCTCTCCCACTGTCACAGTTCAGCTCAATCCCCACAGTTCTTCTGTTGCTGCTAGCTACTCCCAAGACATGAAATGTCTTCTAATCCAATCACCAGCCACAGCTCTGACCTGAACGGACACTTCCCGTGTTGGGAGAAGGTAATAGGAGATTTACACGCATTGAACTGTATGGTGACAGGGGAGTATTGAGGTAAGTAAGGCATGTTTTATTTTTAGCCATAAATTTTGACCATTTTAAATAAGGATAAAAGCATTTTTGGACAGGGCCTTTTGAGCGTCACACAGCCAAAGTTGCCATACAGCCTAGCGCTGAACAATATCATTAAACTTAAATCCAGCAAAAGAAGAATCCGAGGAGCACGTTAGCCCTCTACTGGCCAGAGTGGAGAACTGATTGCCTTTGTACATAGCTTGGAAGTGTCATTGATTTTGAAGATTTGATATTACTGTTGTGCAGTAGTTCCTCAGCATTGACGTGGGAAGGGCCACTTTAGCCATCACATCTTTTTGTGAGTTTTATGTGCTTTAAATGAGGCTCGTATGAATGTATTTTATATTACTTTACATTACTTAGAATTAACTCACAAGGAAAGGATGAAATCAATCAGATTTTTAACCCTGTTAAAGGGGTTGTTCAGGTCCTTTAAAAAAGAATCATAAGCTGCAGATGGCCCAATAAAGAAAAATATCTAGAAAAAACCTCTACTTTCCATCCTCCAGTCCATTGCTGGGTCTCTTCCCCTTTCCTGTCTACAGTCTTCTTCCGGACAGGGCAGTCTCTTGCCTCTGATACAGTTTGGTGCTGTTCATTCATTTTTGAATAGTGATGTAATTGAATGGCAGGTGACCCCTGCAGAAGTGACGGTAAGAGACAGCGTTGGAACTGAGGACTGGAGGAAGGCAAGAAGGGGTTGTGGGTGGTTTTTTTTTTTTTTTTTCAATTATTATAAGGGTTTGTTCACAAGGCGTTTTTTAGTCCGAAAAATGCTGCGTAAAACATATCCAAACACGTACCCAAAGTGTGATGCATGTTTGGATGCGTTTTCTGTGTAGAAGAGACGCCCTATAGTTTTAAATAGGGCGTCTCCTGCGTAAAAGGAATCAAGGCTCGACACGTCAATTCTTTGAACGGATCCGAAAGACGCGTGTAAAATACGCATGGGTGTTCAGACGTATGAACACCGATGCATGTTTTACATTGAAACTAATGTAAATCACACTGCACATTGTTAGATGCGTGTTTGGGTCCAAAACACAGATCCAGACATGCATTTAAGAAAATGCTATGTGACCATACCCTAATTTGGCCGCAGGCAGCTTACTATTTGTTTTCATAGGAACTGGACAACCTCTTTATGGCATTTTTGGAGTTTTTCGAAGCGTTTCCTCGTCCAAATCGCCCCTAGTTCATTTCATTGATTCCTATGTAAAACCTCGTTGTAGTTCACAAACGATGAGGTTTTTATGCGCATCTTTGGAAGCAATGAAAAAGAAGTGTCCTGTCAATTCTTGAAGCGCGGTTTTCGCCGTGGTTTTGGTGTGTTTTCGGCACGGTTTTTGTCCTGGCTATTCATTTGTATGAGTGACAACCTGATCAAAGCCTCGTCTGAAGAAGTGTGTTTCAGGCGAGGTTTTGATGTGGTTTGGACAAGGTTTTGGGTGAGGAAACGCTCCGAAAACCTCGTCCAAAAATGCCGTGTGAACATGCCTTAAGGTCTGAAACTTTTCTAATGTGTCCATTCTTCTTCTCGGCAGCACTACTGTTGGATCTCCTCCTTGTGGGAAGTGTGAAAGGCATCGTGAAGCGTCGTAGACCTACCCAGAACCGCATGGACATGTTTGCTACATTCTCTGTGGACAAGTATTCCTTCCCATCAGGTCATGCTACGCGAGCTGCTATGGTGTCGCGGTTTATGCTTAATCACCTGGTACTAGCGGTGCCGGTCAGGATCCTTGTGATGCTTTGGGCTGTTGTGGTTAGCTTGTCCAGAGTCATGCTGGGTAGGCACAATGTGACCGATGTGTTATTTGGCTTTTTCATGGGGCACATGCAGTATAGTTTGGTTGAATACTTCTGGCTGTCACCAAATACGTTACCTGCCCTGTTCAAAATCTGAAGTATTGACAAAAAGCCGTCATTTCGGAGGCATCGTCGTGGCCTTGTTATAATTTAAAATGGATATGATTAGATTGCCCACCGCATCTCGTAGCTTTTTACACATGGACCTCCGACTATATCTTCGCGGGGTCAGGTACATGCAGAACCGAGGCTAAAAACGACACTAGCTGATTTAGGAACCGATTAGTAGACAGCACTGGCTGTAAAAATCATTGCACTTCAAATCCAACATTCCCGTCTTCTGCAGTGTTGGTCCTAGAACTGTGGAAGCCACACATTTTTTTTTTTTATTTATTTTTTTTTTGTTCTGATTAAAAAATAAAAAAAAAAAGTGGTGAAAAGAAAATTCTGGGGCTTTGTTCTACTCTTCAGATGTTCTATTAACATTTTTTATGCTATGGAAATCACTGTGTTTGGAAATGTTGTGATTCTTTTTTTCTGTGTATGCATATTTAGCTTGAACATTTAAAAGGTTTAAACATGGACATTTATCATCTCTTTGCACCCTCACCAGTTATTAGAATAGTAGTCCAAAGCCCCCCTTTCTTCTCACTGTCGAGCATGCAGCCTCCAACTACAATGCACGTCTATAGGGCTGAGGGAAATGGTTTCTGCACTCTACAGTCTCAAGCAGTCCTTTAAACTCTGCATGGAGGGTATATCCTTGGCCACCATCCAAACCTCTTACTTAGTCGTGCAATGAGAAGAAATGGGGGGGATCTAACATTCCAGTAATCACTGGGGATCCCAACGATCCAACATTACCCAACCTGTGGACAGGGGATAAATGTCTATTGTGGTTGAACCTCTTTGATAATAGAAGTACATTGCTTTACATTATGTTCTTTGGTTTAGTAAAATGTCTGTGATGGGTGTTTCTTCCCTGTAAAGTACTTGTTTTTATTTGTTCATTTGGGTTTTTTTTACACTTAGATTTATGTAAACTTGAAACCTCTGTTGCTGAAATTTTCTTTGAGGAGCCCGTTTTTTTGGGTAACTAGGTCGCCTTGTGTCGTGCAAAAAAATGTTCCAGAGCTTAGGTTAGCACTCTTAAACTATAGATGAGTTGTAAACCAATGGGACCATTTTATAAGATGCTGTTTCTGTTACACCAGCATATTTCCCCTGCTTTTCCCAAATCACCTTAACAATAATTCCCGTTTGCCAAAATTTACAAACGTTGTGTACATACAGACTATGGGGCTTATTACGTACATGCACTTTTCTGTAACTAATGGCAATCTTTTGTGGCCAAAAGATATATTGCAAGCTGGACAAGAGCATTCATGCTGAAGACTTTTCTGCTTGCGACATGCACTGCTCACAAAAAGTTAAGGACATTTGGCTTTTGGTTGAAATTTTGGGGTGAAAATAAATTTTCTTGAACATTTTTTTTTAAAATGAACTAAATTAGATCATCTCTCAACTTTAGAATTTACATGTCCAACTGTTCAAGCCGTAACTGGTAAAAGTTCAATTGGGTCTGCCTTACAGGGTTTCCCCTCTCGCCTCCCTTAAAGGGGTTTTTCTTTTGAAGTTTTTCGCAAATTGCTGTTTCTACTTTTTACAGTTTTAAAATTCTAGGGTGAGCCCCTTTTCCCTGTAGGCATGTCTCCCTGCCAGGGGGATTCCCTTTTCACTGAAGGTTGTAAAGCAACACGGGCCCCTTTGAACCAGAAACCTACATGCTGTAACAGTCATACATTAGCCGAAACTGATGAAACAAATTTTGGAAAAAGCCCATGGCCCTCTCCCCTCGTTATCAGTCAGGGGAGGGCAGACTGTATAAGGCTGTTAATATTGTAGGGGGGTTAGCGTGTAAAAGGGGCTGTGTTATAAAAGGGGAAGAGTGAATTAGCAGCTAGAGACTAGAAATTGCCCAGAATTTTAAAATTGCCAAATAAGGTTTGGAAGACCAATTGCAAAAGTGCTTATTTTTTTCGTCCCGTCATTTAAAGATTTTATCTTTGTAGCGAGAAAACCCCCCAAGCCCCAGGCCCGAAAAGTAGTTTTAAAGACCAGAACTTTTTTTTTTGTTTTTTGCCTCCCTGCGCTTTAACAGTTGTAACTTTTTTTTTTCAATGACGCAGTTGTAAGGCCTTTTTTTTCGGGACAAGTTGTACTTTATGGGGGGGGCAGTTTAAATTCGCTTATAAAAAATTTGGAGTTTTTTTTTTTTTTAAAATTTTTTACAAAACCCTTCACATTTCACACTTTAAAAACGTTAGATTAATTCTAAGGGTTTTTGCGGTCGTGTGGATACCAATATTGTAGTTTTTTTTTGGTGGTAATATTAAATTTTTTTATTTAAAAAATTATTTTATTTTTCAATTTTTTTTTTTTTTTTTTTTTAAAACCCATGATGGGAGAAATGTTTTTTAAATTTTTTTTTTTTTTTTTTTTTTACACTTGTAAGTATTAGCTATTTATATAGCTAATAATTAAACTTTCCGCTGAAGGCTGTAAAACAAAAGCCCCGTGTGTCCACACTGGCTTTTACACAACGCTCTGTGGCCGCTCTAGGTCCCCAGGGCTGACTGTGCATCCGTTCCCCGTGGCTCTGTCGGGTCACCGGGTGTTCCGATCACCCGACAGAGCAGGGGAACCCTTTGATTGCACCGCTGCAATCAAAGGGTTAAAGCACCGGGTTACAGAGGTTTCCCCCGGTGCTCGCAGGGGATGCTCTGGGATCAGGGCTGTGTAGCACAGCGCCGATCTCAGCGCAGCTGCGGCGCCCGGGCGCCGCAAACTCCAGTGTCTGCAGCAACTTCTTTGCCTTCCTGTGACTCTTCCAGTCCCTCTGTATCTCTGATACAACTGGCTGTTGATATTCTGTGACACGCTAAGCTCAGAGGCCACTTCCATCTGAGAGCATCCTGCTTGAAGCCTCACAACGGTAGGTACTGTTGATCAATTGTAAGGTGTTGTCTTGGTCTCATGATATCACAATGTGAACAGCAGGATGAGGAGGTCTGTTTAATCCTAATTCAAATTGATCCCCTAAATGTATTGGGTGATTCAGGGATCAAACACCTGTTAAAAATGTTGCCATTAAGCTCTTTGTTACAGATCAGCAAGTTGTGCAAAAAGTACTGAAACGCTGAACTGTTGGACATGTGCATCTAAAGGGGAGAGATGGGAGTATTTAGTACATTTAAAAAAAAGTTAGACATTTTACGTTTATCCTGAAATTTCAACCAAAAGCAAAATATCCTGAACTTTTTGTGAGGCGTTTATATGCTTAGATGTTTTACTACAGTTGATTTCCCTGGTAAAAATTCATTATAGTAGTCTGTAAGGCACGAATATATACTGGACCCATTTAGTAAAAATGTCCAAGCTGTCTTGGTTGCCCATAGCAACCAATCAGAGCTCCACTATCATTTCTCCAGAGCAGATTAAAAAATGAAAGCTGCGCTCTGATTGGTTGCTATGGGCAACAAAGACAGTCTTAGGCTATGTCCACACAGCTTAAAATGGGATGTGTTTCGCGCTGTACTGCGTGAAATACGGGGTGAAATCCGTCCCAGTCATTACGGTAATCCACAGTTCTCATAGAGAACTATGGATTACGTCTCCTCTCCCTGCTCGCACAATGTCTATGGGCCGGCGGGTTGCGAAATACGTCCCCCCAATTACATCGTGTGAACTTAGCCTTATTGTTAGACAGATTTAATAAATGAGGCTCACTATTTTTACCATACATTGGTATTTCCTGGGATGTTTTATCTTGAAACGACACTTGCCATGCAATGTCACAGACACCGCTGATCTGTGGTTGATGTGTTAAGTGGAAGATCCAAACAATAATCATTTTTTACTTGTAAAACATCTGTATTTGTGCAGTGATTGGCGGTCTAGTAGCATCTTTTTACAGTACAGTGTGGTACTACATGTCCTGTACTACTATTACATGTATTAGTGAGGTGCATGCAGTGATTGCCGATCTAGTAGCGCCTCTCTACAGTACAGTGCGGTATTACATGTCCTGTACTGCTCTTACATGTATTAGTGAGGAGCATGCAGTGATTGCCGGTCTAGTAGCGCCTCTCTACAGTACAGTGCAGTATTACATGTCCTGTACTGCTCTTACGTGTATTAGTGAGGAGCATGCAGTGATTGGCGGTCTAGTAGCGCCTCTCTACAGTACAGTGCAGTATTACATGTCCTTTACTGCTCTTACGTGTATTAGTGAGGAGCATGCAGTGATTGCCGGTCTAGTAGCACCTCTCTACAGTCCAGTCCGGTATTACATGTCCTGTACTGCTCTTACATGTATTAGTGAGGTGCATGCAGTGATTGGCGGTCTAGTAGCACCTCTCTACAGTCCAGTCCGGTATTACATGTCCTGCACTGCTCTTACATGTATTAGTGAGGAGCATGCAGTGATTGGCGGTCTAGTAAAATCTTTTTACAGCGCACTGCGGTACTACATGTCCTTTACTGCTCTTTACATGTGCCAGGATGAGCAGCTCCTTAGGGCTTTAGATGAGGGCAGCCATGTTTTCCTGTACATCGTGTATCAAGTACATGAGGTTATATGTAAGGACTTAATTATTGCTTAATGAGGTTTTACCAAGAAGTAAAATCACCAGCACTGACGACTCGCAGCTAACAGTGAACTGACCATACATGTGAATGAGGAGGTCAGTGCTTGCGGCCGTCCTCCCCATTCACTTCTAGGGGAGCTCTAAAACGTGCACACTCGGCTATATTCGTAGCTCCTATAGTAGTGAATGGAGAGAACAGGTACAAGTGCATGGCCGACTCGTAGCTAGCTGCAAGCGACTAGTATTTGACATTTTACCACATAGTAAAACCTCTTTAATATCCTTTTTGTATCATTTTCTGGGTGACATTTTGGAGCTTTGAAACCAAAGACCCATTTTCCATAGAGTTATGGTTGAAACATAAAATAGTCATCCCATGACCAATTAATATTGTGTTGAGGAATCAAATTACAACGGCAAACTAATTTTGAAACCTTTCATGCTTCGGGGTACGCCATCATTGAATTGATGATACTGATTTTTTTTGTTTTTGCAGCTGAAAATATGCAGCGTTTCTGCTGGTAATTCTACACCAATTTGTGCAGATGAGGCACTGCAGATTTCGATGCGGTCAATGTGAATAATAACCCTAAAAAACAACAACCTTGCCAATTTTGAGTGAATATATTGCAAGGTATCTGCAGTGTTTCATTAACACAAATTCACATTATAGATTTAAACTCCATACCCCAGGTCACGTTCCACTGATTTTATGTGGACTGGTACTGTAATAGGTTTACAAACCCTGTATGATCATATCCTAAGTTTGAATTCACACAGCATTTTTTTTAAAACATGCCAAAACTGTTTTTTTTTATTGAATGTTTTATGCCAAAGCCATAAATGGTTTCCTGTAGAATCCAATCCTGGCATTGGCTCAAAAACCGCAATAGCAATTTTAAAAGAAAAAAATGCTGTGGGAGGGTGAGGACACACAGTGCGGTTGTGGTGCAGTTGGTACCTGCAGCGTGTCACATCTCTATATTTGTAATAGGGCAGATCTACAGTGTTACGTTGACACTGCGTTCATGATTTCTTTTCTATGTTTCTGCGTAATTTAATTGGTTCATGTGCATGCAGATCTTGACTGCACTTATGATGGGTTCGCCGTATCCTGTGTGGTTGACCAGAGGTCAGTGATTTGCTGCGGCGCCATGTGATCCATGAAAGTGATGTCATCAGTAAGAGACTGGGGTGGGGGGTGGATACCGGAGCTCTGCCAGCACTGTAACCGTATAAGTTAATTTTCTATTTTGCCACAGAGGGAGGTGGTAGGCAGATTTTTGAAAGTCTTGGAAAACCCCTTCAATAAAAAAAAAATGCATAAAATGACAGTATTTGCAAGTAGCAGCATGATGGCGATCGAAAAACAAATGGCTAATATAAAAAGGACAGAACTAAAACGCTTTGTATCTGCACCATTTTGAAAGCAAAAATGACGTACAACATAATACACCTGTAATGGCATGCAACCGTATCATGTGTCCTCACCACTAAACCACCTTAAAAAAAAAAAGTAATAAATAATTTTCATGTCTAAAGGAACAGACTATGAAATGAAACTTCAGGCAAAAAATGTCTTCTGTTGCCATGCAAGAAGCCACCCATGCCGGTGTTCCTCGATTGTCATGGCCGTTGAAGCCTTTAGTTGTGACAAAGTAGAAGTAAAACGTTTGGTAGATTTACAGCTCTGTAGGACAGGCCAAAATCAGAATTAGATTTTTTTTTTTTATCCTGAAATTTCATCTTAACGACCCCATTAAGTTGATAGGATGAAATCACATGTGAAATCTTTTTTGAGACACACACATAGGTGGCTCCAAAAAGAAAGAGGTGTGAAGGAAGGATCGATACTTTTACTTCCGCGTCTATGCTTGTTTTAAATGGGTTTTGCCACAAAGTAAAATTGACGTGGGAAGCATGCAAACTAAATAATAAACATTTTCACCATTCATCATTATTAAAAATTCTGCACCATCTTTGTTTTAGCTTCTCCTTTAGTGATCCAGGGGATACGACCAGGGCTGTGAACTCCTCAGTCCTGGTCACACATGCTCAGACATCACTTCTCCTATCCGACAGCTACTGAGACTTCAAACCCCAGGTGCTGTCACTCTAGTCCCGTCTTCTGTACTCATTAGTAATTAGTCAAGCAGTGCAAATAAATAATAAAGAACCCTTAATGAGATCTGTGCATTGATAAAGAGAGAAAAAAAATCCACAGGCTTGGTTCCTGCAGGGATTTGAACCTAGGAACCTTGTGCTTTGAGGTAAAAACTTTACCTCTGAGCTACACTGTATCTACTCGCAGCTTTATACATAAACAGACCTTTCTTTGGCTAAAGAGAGGAAAGGCCTGGTGATTTCATCCTGCAGGGTCACATGATAGGCAATTCAAACAGACCACACACGCCCCCTTCTGAGCACACAGAGCTGAATGCAGGAGGTATGAAATGAGATTGTGGCAAAACCCCTATAAAATAAAAATGCCATAAAAACTTTGATACCAGTTTAAAAACGATTTCACATAACGGGGCTCCTTTATTAACACTGTCGAGATGTAAGACCGTGTTGAAAAAAAAGTAACAATGTGGACAAGTATAATGCAATTCAAGCTTTACGGTTTCATTTTTCATTATTTACAAAAACGCCACTTGAGCCAATAGTATAAAGATGCGGAAGTAGCAAAACATCCCATTTATGTCATGTGCAGTCCCATTCAAGAGGAAACAATTGTGTCCAGGTAGGTAGCTGAGGATAGCTGGAGGACAGGCTGCTTCCGTGCACATCGGTGTGGCGTTTCGAGGGGCATGCCCTCTTTCTCAAGCTTGAGTTACTATGGGCAACAGTTTTACAGCTATATTTTTCAGAAACGAGGCTGAATCTAAGCCAAATTCTGGAGTCAATGTTAAACAAGAAGGACATGTAAAAGAAGGACGTGTACTTCTCCTTCCTGCAGGATTCACTTCTAGCATTGGCATAAAAAGCTCTCTGCTACCCGCCTGCCTCCCACCATCCCAAAAAAATAAATAAAAAATTGTGCAACCACCTTTAAAGGTGCAAAGTGGAAACCTGAATACAGGCTGATTACTTTTATACTGTATATTCAATAGACAATATGTGCTGTTTTTACGCTGTGTGAAGCCAGGCCACCTTTTTGGCAAGGCCTTTTCCTTACATTGTGCTTTCATCCATTAGGTGATAGAAGATGGGAGGACGGTGGAATTCATGGGAGGAATAAAAGATAGCTGGTTATAAAGGGAGAACCTGTTGCATGAAACTGTTGTTGGGTCCCTTTGATTTAACTAAAGTTATTAATTTTGGAAAACTGTAGTCTGGATTGAAGAGTTAGCTATCTAACCATAGTTGAAAGGAGTTGTTTTATTGCAGATATGGATGGCATGTCGGTAGGTTTTGCCATCAATGTCAGATAGGTGCTGGTCCAATGACTTGTACCCGCAGCTATCTCGAACGAACCCCAAAACTTTCCCATTTAAACTAATAGGAGTTCCAAATAAAGCTGAACGCTAAGGCTATTTTCACACGGTGTATTTGCAGGGCGTAATTACCAGGGCTGTGGAGTCGGAGTCTGAGTCGGTGCTCATTTTGCAGGAGTTGGAGTCGGTAAAAAATGGAACAACTCTGACTCCCAAAATATATAATAAATTGTCCCAGTTAGTTCAATGCAGAGACAAGAGCAAAAGAAATTGAGTCCGGTCAGTGCTGCTGCTCCCATATCTTCAGCCTCATCACATGAGGAGTGTAATTGATGACACGAAGCAGGCAAAACGCTGCCCCAGGAGAAGTTTCCCTTTCCCATAGCAAACAGATTGACCAGATTTCAGCAAAATTTTTCACTTCATATTTACAATTTATTAAAGTTTTTGTGTTCTAAAGTCTTATCCTATAAATATATTTTACATTGACAAGCAAAAGGGTAAGAATGTTTTGAACTTGTGACTTTCAGGCTCCATATCTCACCATCCATGTGAGACTTCCATCATTTTATAGACCATTCTCTTGGCTCATACATAACTTTTACCTTCAACTATTTAGCATCTACTTAGTTCAGCAGATTCTTCTCATGTAACTGCATTGTTACTGTTTTGCTCCTTTTTCTTCTTATTACTACTAATTACAACCTGTTCTCACATTCACTAATAGCTTATTGTGTTATTAGGCTGATTCCCAAGCGAAAGATCACTAGTTCAAGCAGCCATGAAGAAGATTCCCCATGAAAAGAGAGACAGCATCATCCAGCTCATTGATAGCGGTCTCTCGGCCAAGAAAATTGCCAAACTGCATCATGTGAGGACATGACAGCGGGAAGAATATGAAAAGAAGTCCGTCCAAAGCCAAGAGGTGACGTCCAGGCAAAACAAGTCGCTCATCACAAGGTCGATCAGGCCTAACGCAATAGACACAGCAGTGGAGGCGGCTCGTAGGCTTCATAAGAGTGAGATCACAGACGTCCATGCAAGCATCGGGCATATTACACAGGTCTGGAATGGTGGCCCGAAAAAAGGCGAAGAAGCCTCAACTTCAATCTCATCATAAGAAGCGTCGACAAAGAATTTACAGAAAAGTATGAAAAATATAAGTTTGGAAACAGGTGATTTGGAGATGAGATGAAAGTCAATAGACCAGGATCAGATAGGGGCAAATGAGTTTGGAAGAATCAAGGGAAAAGGAGGCTAATGGATCGAGAAACTGGAAGAACTGTCAGGTTCGGTGGAAGAAGCCTGAGGAAAAGGGGAGGGGTCACAGCCAAAGATGGTGGATACTTGACCAGGACCGATGGTGACCTCAATGCTGAGCTCTATGTGAGGGTCCTACAAGATGAGTTACTTCATACACTCGAGTACTATGGGGATGAAAAGGACGACATCGTGTTCCAGCAGGACAACGACCTGAAGCAGACATCAAGGTTGGAGAAGAGATGGTTCAATGACAATGAGATAGAGCTGCTGTATTGCCCTCCACAGTCTCCAGACCTCAACCCAATCCAACACTTGTGGGTAGAGTTGAAGAAAATGCTGTATTCACACCCAAGTCCAGTTTGCACCAACATTGGGAATGTGTAGAAGAGACCTGGGATCAGATTTTGGTCAAGACATGCTTGAATCTGATCCAGAGCCCAGAAGGATTCAGGCAGTGCTGAAGGCCAAATTTAGATTTTTTTTTAGGAGCAAAACAGTAACAATGCAGTTACATGGCAAGAATCTGCAGAACTAAGCAGATGCTAAATACTAAATAATGTATGTAAAAGATAGGTAAGATTGTCTATAAAATGATGGCAGTCTCGTGTTCAAAACTGTAGCGAATGGTGAGATGTGGAGCCTGAAAGTCAAAAGTTAAAAACATTGTTACCCTTTTGCTTGTCAGTGTATTTTCTACCTAAATAGCTTAATTATTGTATCATAAGGTGATAAAAAGCCAAATGTTACCATTTTACTACAGTAAAGTTATCACTTAAACATGCGCCATGTATGAGGGGGTCTGAGTCGGTGTCAGGAAAATTGAGGAGTCTGAGTTGGAGCTTTGGCTTACCGACTCCACAGCCCTGGTAATTACGCCACGCATTTACGCCGTGTGGCCGGGAGCGGGTGCGGGGGGCCGGCACATCGCCGGCCCATTGACTTGCATTATATATACGCATTATGTATACGCCGCTGGCAATTCACATGTCAATTATCTCCCCGCCCAGCGGATTCGCCGAGCAGGGAGAGGAGACATAATCCATAGTTCTCTATGAGAACTATGCATTACCGTAATGACTGGGACGTATTCCAGCCGTAATTTGCGCACTCCGACGTGTAATTACGGACTGAAATACGTCCAATTTTAAGCTTTGTGAACATGGCCTAAGCCATCAATGCCTGAAGTGAGACAAACCTTTATCTTCCAGTTCCCTGTGTTCATTGCCTTTAGGATAGTCTTCATTCCCAATATTGTATGTGGACCATGTGACTGAAGCGGGCCGTACAGTTTAGATAGCTGTTGGGTGAACGCTCGTTCTGCTGACAGCAGTTCCCCCGAAACCTCTCCAGTGGGGGAGTGGGAGTCTACTGCTGCAAGACCGCTCGCAAGGAGAACAAAAAGGATTCAAAAGCCTGTTTTTTCATTCCTTGGACATCTACCTTTGGGGTAGAGTCAGAACAAAGACTTGGTGGATTTGACCACATTCATTTTGCTTCTGTACTATGTGTGAAGGACATACATTATCTACAGTGGTATTGATTTAGTTTAGTCCCCCTCCATTTATTGTAAGATTCGGAAGGTCTGATGTAAGTATAGCGTTCTGGGGCTGCTTTAGATGTTATCTACATGTCAGGGGCACTGCCACCTAACACCCAGCATTATCTACACACCTCCACCGCTACCCACAGCTCTTGGTTTGTACTCTGTCCTATGTCATTTTGTAGGACCCCACATCATCCTAAGTGTCACAGGTGCCTCCTCATCACCTACTGTCACCAAGTGGTGTTATTTGTAATACATATACTAAGTAAAATGCCTGTTTTCCTATTTTCTACACTTCAGACATGGTCGAGTTACCATCTGGTGCAGCCTACATTCCAAAAAATCATGTGTACCTATGCCTTGCTTTTCATACAGTTACTTACCGATATTCCCCTAAACTTTTCACCGGGTAGGAAAGACTATAGTTTTTTTCCATCTATGCATTTTATACTAGAGCAGTGTTCCCCAACTCCAGTCCTCAGGACCCACCAGCAGGTCTGTTTTCAGGATCTCCCACAGAATGCACTGACAGTAATTAAGTCACCTGTGCAGCATAATTAAATCACTTATGCACTGCTAAGGAAAGCCAGAAAACATGACCTGTTGGTGGGGCGTGAGGACTAGAGTTGGGG
Source organism: Phyllomedusa bahiana (assembly GCA_025379985.1). Lineage (NCBI taxonomy): Eukaryota > Metazoa > Chordata > Amphibia > Anura > Hylidae > Phyllomedusa > Phyllomedusa bahiana. The sequence goes on along the minus strand of JAODAL010012458.1, from coordinate 50,366 downwards.
ACCCCTGTACTATAGGACAGTATCCTGCTAGCTGTAGATATAACTTTTATTAAGTTTAACAGTTGAAGGGTTATTCCGGTTTTATTTCTCAGTTTTAAACATGCAGGTAAAAGTAAATAAAGACTTACCATATACATTGCTTTTCTGATTTTCCTTTATTTCAGAGCTAGAGCAGTTCTTATCTCCTGCTTGTCTACAGAAGGTTTCCCAAACGATCCACCACCTTTCTCTGCTCTTGCATTGGCTAGAATGGTGACGTCACTTCCTGCTGTGTCTTATCAGCAACACATGAGCTTGTTTATCTTGAAAATTTTTAACCCTTTAGAGCTCAGTAGCATCTGCTGGTAAAACCCCTCCATTACTAATGTCCCTCTAACAGGCTGAGCTAGGAATAGCAGAGCTGCTATGCCAATCACCGCTGTAGAACCACCCACAGCTTAAACAGGGGGCCTGAAGCGGTCTGTGACGCACAGGCTCTGTGAAACAATGTAGTGAGAACACCCCTTTAATGATCGCGTCTGTGGCACTAAATCTATCAAGTCTGTTTAGTGAAAATTGTTCTGTTGGGTGGAACTATTGGACATCTTACAATAGGTTTCACAGTTGTGCAATTTATTAAGTAATTATATGTGCCCTAATTATGGTGTTTCAGAGGTAATTGCACTTTTGTGCCTTTGCTATTAAACATCTCAGTAGTAAAAAAGAAATCACAGGTAACGTGCGCTAAAGCAAGGGACTTCTTGCATAGGATTTTCACCACATGTGCAAATTCAATGTTCATTATGCACCAGAATTCCCGATAAAGTATTCAAGATGTTTTTTACTGTAGGAAAAAAAGCTTTGATTTTTGGGTGCAGTGAACAGATCCACCTTTTTTTATTGACTTCCGGGAACCCAACCTGTGCATTGTTCTAGGAGCTTTTGCATTTCATTAGATTTATGTATATTGAATGTCAGTTGCCACATAGATGCTCTCTTGTACAGTGTACTTAGATCAGCATGTGACTTTTAAACCTAGACTTTTATAAATGATGCCAAAGTGTGAAAAAAAAACAAACATGTTTTCAATGTTTACAGTATTTATACATGACTGGGGTAGGAACTTAGCCTTTGGGTATTTACATGACTCGCTGTGTTTTATTTTTTTACATTCTCAGTATTGATTTTATGGAATATGAATATTAAATGCCGTGATATAATGACCATGGCTTAGTTTAGAATAGTTAATTATAAAGTAAATAAAAATGTGTGGCAAAAACCCTCAAAACAATCACCTGGAAGACTTTGGGGCACATATATTAAGACAATTTGCACCAAAAATAATGGCGTACATGCTTTACACCACATTTATTATGTTTTTAGACACCTTTGCACCCTATCTGACAAAGGGGATGTGGTCTCACTAAAAGAGGCGGGGTTTTGCGGAAGGGTTCATGGCTGAGCACACAGTGCTGTACGCTAGAAAAATGTGCCAACATTTTGGCACAATTGGTGACCTAAAGTAAGCCAACTAGTAAGTTATACTAGATAGTCTAAGACTATGTTCACACGGCAGTAATTGCGAGACATATTTTACTCCGGAATTACGCCATGTATACAGGGAGGGGCAGGCATAGACATTCATCTTTCTCGGCGCGTATGCGCTATGAATAATTGACATGTCACTTCTCTCCCCGTTCGCCGTATTGTGCGAGCGGGGTAAGGCGACGTAATCCATAGTTCTCTATGAGAACTGTGGATTACCGTAATGACAAAAAACTTTGTGACCGGTTGGCTACTTAATTTTTCCAACATCAGGCGTTCATTTGCTATCCTGCAATGCTGTGGAAGGTATTTGCTCCTCCACTAATTTCTTCTATGACTGCTAATTTGTCACATTTATTTAAAGTTTTTCAGTTCATCCGGCTCATTTTAGTATGAGCTACACAACAAGAGTGAACACAAATGCCTTTTTTTTTTTTTTTTTTTTTTTTTTTTTTTAAATGAGCGTTTAAAGAAGAAGTAGTAGTAATTGCCCCTTATGACCTAAAAAGTGCTTGTGCCACCCTTGGCAATTACAACTGCCGACAGATCATTCGGTACAAGTCGTTGAGATCCTGAGGAAGCAAAGCAACCCCAGACCATCAGCTGCATCACCATGCTGGACTGTTGGTATAATATTCTTAGGGTAGAATGCACCTTTTATGCCAAATCTAACAGGCCTATGGCTTCCAGGACTCATCAGTCCATTTGAATTAATGTCAAAAGCTCTAGAGGTCATCTAGTTTTTTTTTATTTTAGCAAGATCCATTGTGTTCCTTTTGGTCAGCAGCACTTTGCACCTTGAAACTCTGCCATGCATGTGATTCTTGCCCATTTTCCAATGGAATGTGGTACAGGCAGTCCCTGGGTTACATACGGGATAGGGACTGTAGGTTTGTTCTTAAGTTGAATTTGTATGTAAGTCGGAACAGGTATATTTATTAAATGTAATTCTAGCTAAAAAAAAATTTGGATAGTGCAGGGAACAGTTTTTACATTTGTTTTGCTGTCTGTGCCCTTTTTTAGAAGATTTCACCTAACGTTCTGTATCTCATGTGCAGCTGTGGCATGCTGGCACTTGGTTATCATGGGGCGGGACTCAGTGTTGAAGGTCAGCCACGCCCCATGAGTCTCCGTTTGTAACTAGGGGACATATACAAGTCGGAACGATGTAAGTCGGGGACTGCCTGTATTACATTCTCTTCAGGTGAGGTCTGCCGATCTTTAGACGGTTGTTTACATTCTTTTGTGACTGGTTGCTGAAATTGTGGTAGATGAGACACAGAGAGGTCACACCTATTTTAAGTTTTCTCCATTTCTGAGTAATGGCTCTTTGTGTGGATTACTGGGGTCCCAATACCTTCACAATGGCTTGGTAGCCCTTTTCTGACTGGTAGGTTTCAGTCATTTGGTTTCGCCTATGTACTTGAATTTCTTTAGAACGTGGCATCATGCGCTGTTTTTTGAGGCACATGTAGCTGCTTCACATTGTCAGACAGGTTCTGTGTATAGATATGACATGTCCGGCAGTAATCATGTCTGGGTGTGGATAATGATGTGAAACTTTAATTTTCAAATATGATTAGTGAGAACGGGAGCAGTTGCTTTTTCATACCACTTTGGGTAGGGCCAATTGGCATTTTTCGGTAATTGGAATCCTTTTCAGACCTCATTTTGTGTTTAATAGGGTTGACCTTCTCTAATTATTGAAAATGTAAACATTTTAGGGTGCTGCCAGTAAATTTTACTCATTGGATTTTCGTTGGCTTCTACTGTTGAAAACTGCCTCTGACGACACGTTTTTCAACAAGTGTATCATGTGGATTTAGGTCGTTTTTTTTTTCGCTGACAGATTTACAGCCAGAAAAGGAGTCTCATTTTTCTCTATGGGGTATTCGACGCATATCCATATCCAAAGCAACATACGGTATAAAATTTTTTGATGCATTTTACACTGAAATTAGTTTACTCTTAAAAAAAAAAAAAAAAAAAAAAGACCGAAATTACATATTATATGAACTACAACACTTATTTTCTATTGAGGTCACTGGGAATGATTTACTTTTGGTTTGTGTTTCACATCGGAATCAGCATATTCATTGTGTGGACAGAGTCGGAGAATGGTGCAAAAGTATAAAAAAAAAAAAAAAAATGGGGAGGGGACACAAGTCAACACGCACACTTTCCAGTGGGGAGACTTGTCTGCCATGTACTTAACACTTCTGTAACTAAAAAGAAAGTAGCCCAACCATTCTGTCACGCAAAGGTGTGTTCCAACCATGTACTTGGATGTCATATCCTATTAGTATGCCATCACAGAATGCTAGTTGCAGGTCCCACCTCTGGGACCATCACCTTTCTCGGGAATGGGCCCCAGAAAGTCTTGGATCTGAAAGGAAAGCTGATCACGCTTGCTCACGGCTCTTCATTCTGTTCTATGGGAGTTCTGAGTAAAGCTGAACACAGCACTCACTCAGAACTCTTATAGAACGGAATGGAGAGTTGTGCACAACCAGCTCTCCATTGTGAGCCAAGATTTTTGGGGACTACTTACTGGGATAGGTGCGAGTCCCAGATGTTGGGCCCACACCTATCATACTTTGATGTCATGTCCTATTGATTTGTCATCAAAGTGCATGGTGGAAACACCCATTTAAGCCTCTATAACCCACTTAGAATATCTCTTACATTTACCCTTCCTTATACCTCCATATTGAGTGGAAGCTCGGTCAACTAGATGCTGCTTATTTTCAATATAGAAATGTCAAATAATTTATAAAGGAACAGTTTTCATGTTGCCACAAGGACATTCTTTACCACTTTAAAGTCCATCCTTGGAGGGGGAATTTTTTTTTACTGCACAACCGCATGTATTTTGCCTTCTTACTGCCTCGTTTTTTTAAGGGACCATGACGTCCTCTACTTCTCTAAATTCTAAGAGATTATAGTAGTAATTCACATGACTTTCATTCACCTTAGGATGAACAGAATTTTATTGTGGAATAAAGCCTTTATAGCCACTGTGGTACTATAGGTCATATGAACAACACACCCACAACTGTGCAGCCATTCTATCTGCTGGGATTCAAACCCTTGCTCATCCTTGCTTTTTTTTTATTTGTGAAAACTGTTTTAGTTTTTTTTTTTCACTAAACTTTTAAATTTAGTTTGTTCTCACACCCTTGCATGGACCTTCCAGAGTGCAAAGTTGGCATGATTTACTTACATACTTGTTTTACTATTGTATAATTGGATGCATTAAGCTGAAACATTGTTCTGACTGTTATGCTATCCGTTTACCTTCTATTAGATCGATTCCTGTGAATGAGGCTCAGGAATCACATCACTTTATTTTGTCAACGGGGAACTGTACATTGGGCTGCCGCACTTTACTCCAACACAGTATCACTGCCATATGCCACTAACTTGTATTTTCTGTTTGTGTTATTCTGTTCTTATTAGTAAGTGGTTAGAAAATTTTTTCTAATTCCACATTTATTTGATGTAGGTAATTTTAGTAACCATAATTCAAAATGCCTTGACCCAGTCACATGTATGTGGAAGAGACGTGCACCAATAGATTAGTGATGTCGCCCATCATTTAGCGTTGAACTCCCTTCCTATCAATGAAAAACAAATTTTTCATGTTGGATTTACTTTGTCTGACCCTCGTATTTTTCTCAGGAGATTAGCATTGCAAGAAGTATCCATTAGTTGCTTATATATTGTGGAAGTAAACATGGTCGGCTCAGTGACACATAGATGCTTAAAGGGGTTATCTAGAAGTTTGAAGATTTCATAGAACACTATAAACAGCATTTATGTTGAAAAGTAAATGTTTTCCACTACCTCCATATGTTTTTAATTTTTTTTTTTTTGTTTGCTTATTCATCATAAGATCCATTGTTTGCAGTAAAACTTCCTGCTTGTGGTAGTGTTAGTAATTCTCCAGTTTCTCCTTCCTACAACTCCTAGACTGCATTGCAATCTTGGACTTCCATCCCCAGTTATCACCCACTGACTGTGATGCAACGTTCAATGAGGCCATGTAAACAATGAACATCACATGGTTTGCAGAAGATGGAGGGAGGGGAGGACAGGGCTCTGATCCTTGTGCTGCACAACAGGTCAGTTAAATTGTTTTTATGAAGTATGAATTAGAAAGATAAATATAATAGTTATGAGCCCTATAACAAATAGGGAACCCCTTTAAGTTGCGGTCTGGAGATAGTAGTTGTAATAAAACAATTATTTCCCAACATTTTGGTGGCCTCCATATACACTTTAGATTTTCGACTCCTCTGGCAGCAGCTTATCTACAGAAACAAAGGATCAGGCAAGTTCAAATCCAACATACTGAAACTTGTATTCCTCTAGTGTCTTCGATCAGGACAAGAGTCAGGTAGATATGGACAACTTTCATGCAATATGTATGGTCACCCTCTAATTCATACTTCTGCTACTACGTCTCTTTCAGTTTATATTGGGCAAGTCAAATGATTGGGAAATAACCCACTCCTATATTCCTCTGGTCCTTATGGTCTTCAACCTGTGACTTTCCAGCAGTTGTGAATACATCTAGCTCTCGCATAGCAAGCACTGTCCTTGTCTATTTAGATCTTTACTTTCTCCACCGGGCCTAAACTTCTGATGCTTATGTGCTTTTAAAGGGGTTTTGCCACAGTAATTTGAGGGGATCCCCAAAATTGTATTTAATCATTTTTCTAAATAATGTGATTAAAAAATTCACCTGAGACACGGGCCCCTTACCTGCTCCATTACTTAAAAGTGCTAGATACCCCGGGGGCAGAGGACCAGAGCTGCGGCCGAGCTGCGCAGAGCACACTTCTTATCGTAAAAGGGGGAGCTGAAAAGCTTTTAAAGGGGACGGGGAAAAATATTTGTTTTTTGTAACAGAACCACTATTTTATGTATTATTGATAAAATCCCTGCTTTATCTGAGACGGGAACATGAAGAAGCTTTCAAGAGGCAAGGAGCTTTCAAGCGCTGTGGGAAAGGTGTTTTCCTTTTTAAATACATAATCCACTTTTTTTAGTGTGATTATTTCATAACATTGCCAATTCCCCTTAGGCGGCCCACTCTGACCCCCTTCTTCACCAGCGGGCTTTTTTTTACTTTTGCTTCTTAGCGAAAAAGCACGTCTTGGAAAAACCCTTTAAAATTAAGCTGACCCAAAATTTTGTTTCAAAAAACTGTAGAAAGCAACAATCCTTGTAACCCTGCTGATCAGGGTTAAAGGCATGTCTACACTGCAGAGGACAAAAAACGCCCTGAAAACGAATTACAAAAACGTTCATGAAACTGATTTTTTTTTTCCCTGCCTTCCCCAAAACACTGAAAAAAAAAAGTCCTTTTTTGGCGTTTTTTTGTTTTTTTGAAGCTTTTTTGGGGCGCTTTGCTCTGCTTTTTAATGCCTCTTTGCTCTACAGGTGATTTTACTTTCCCTTTAGATCACTGTAGCCATTGTGACACATTGTCCTTTTTTGTGCGCCGGGGTGCTACTGCTTTATTAAATTTTTCACCAGATTCTTGCAAACCCAAAACCCCAAAAACCCACACTTTTTATACAGCAAGTAACTGTATTAGCGCAAAATCTTAAAGAAAAGGATTTTTCGCCAAAATCCCAAAAAAACGCATTATTGCGCCAAATTCCGTAAAAAAAAAAAACTATTTTTAACTCAGAAGCGAAACATTTTTTTAGCCCCAAACATTTTTAAAGAATTGATCTTAGCCCCCAAATCCCCCAAAAAAAGGATTCTGGGGGCGAAATCCGAAAAAAATGTATTTATTTGTCAAAAGCTAATCATTTATAGCCCAAAATCTTAAAGATACGATTTTTAGCCCCAAAACCATAAAAAAACGTTTTTTTGCGCCAAAACCAAAAAAAAAACGTTTTTTGGCGCAGAAGCGAGATAACGTTTTTAAACGCCAAAATCTGTAAAACAAAATTTTTTTGGGCCCAAAAAAACAAAAAAAAGGGATTCTGGCGGCAAAATCCGAAAAAGACGTTTTTTCAGCATCGTAGCGAGATAATTTTATTAACCCAAAAATATGTTTAGAAAAGGATTTTAGCATAAAAAAATTGTAAAAAAAAAAAAAAAACAAAGAAAAAAAAGATTCTGATGCCAAAACTGAAAAAAAATTTATTTTTAGGCAAAAAAAAAAAGAATTGCGCAAAAATCTTTAAAGCGACCAAAGAAAGAACTTTTTTTCAAGAGGTACAAAAAAGGAACATAAAACACTTGTATGCAGATTTGATAAGATATAACCTTGTTAAAACCCATTTTAGGTGGGACTTGGTCCTGGAGGGGTTTTTTTTGAAAAACGCGGGGAAAAAACGCCGTGAAAACGCGCCAAAAGACGCCCCGGGCGCTTTCCATAACTCCTTAGTAAATTTTCCCCGCCCTTTCTGGCTTTTTTAGAACTGTTGCAAGATACGACCATAAAAAAAACGAGCAGAAAAAAGAAGCTCATGTAACCGGGGGGTTTTTACAATAGAAGTCTATGGGAAAGAAATTTCAGCGTTTAACAGGTTTTTAGAAAAAGAAAAACGCGAAAAAACGGACTTTTTTTTGTGCATCTGGGCAGAGCCTAAATGCACTGATCTCAATAAAAATTGGGTTCAGCAAAAGCAAAAAACAATAAGTTTCCCATGAAATTTAGCACCCGGGTTCCCCCCAACATGCGTGCGCGTGGAGAGAGGTGGGGGATCCGGGCCCGCTCCGGTCCCCCGGGGGGGCCGGGGACGCAGGGCCAACCCACGGGACCGGAGCGCTCGGATACCGCCGCCCCCCTCCCACAGTGCACCGCATGTTCGGGGGAATCGGGCACAAATCATTCGTAGACGACCTATTTTGGCTCAGGGGTTTTGTGCGTACAGAGCAGCTACCTCGCTGCGATCTATTACAAGTATCTATTACCTGGGTAACCAGAGCTTTGCTAAACATCAACGGTTATGGTGTCTTCTGTGCTTTTCTCCGGTTTTTTAAAAAAAATTAAAATGGTTGTTTTTTTTTTTTTTTTAAATCCTCTGTACAATTATATTCTTTCTACAGTAAACAGAAAAAATAGCATATATCATTCCCAACTAATTTGTATTGCATTAAAGTGGATCAGTCAGCCTTGTATGCAGTCATTTGTAAAAGCAGGGTATGAAAGTCACAGGTCTGGGGTCCTAGAAACAGAAGTGGAATAAAACAATTTTGAGCTGTTTGGCTGCGAATACAGCCAACTCAGACTTGCTATCCTTCATTCCGGTAAGTGACAGGCCAATGTGTATACAGGCATACATAGCAGCCTGTCAATTACCAGTCCCGATTGGGGGCACTCTCCTTTTTTTTCCCCAGGCTCAAATTTCTAAGACCTTTTTATTCTTTTAGTGCTCCCGTTATCCATACAGCTCAAAATGTATGGACCTATAGCTGTAATATGCTGCCTTAAGTAAGCTGACTGATCTGCTTTAAAGGGGTTGTCTCACTACATTGATTCATCTTACCTCAGTCCTGTTTTCTTGGTTTCATTCTGAATTCAGGGGCGTGTTTACTGTCTTCTACTAGGCTGTGGTAGAAGCCAGGTCTGTAGCTATAGCAACCATTGCTGGCAGTCTATCGGGAGAGATGCAACAGGTCTGTAGCTATATCTGACTGAGAAGATGAAAGCATCCTATACAAGAGTGGAATATTCTCAGAAATAGGTAGAAACTCACTCTTATGACACATATTGCAAAGTGACTTAATTTTGCAAGATCGTTAACATAAAAAGAATATATTGCAGCGATACCAACCTCCTTTAAAGGGGTTCTGCCACTTTATGCCCCTGTTAAAGATAACAAGCTTTGTACTCGGCTATTACTGTTAATCCCATGGCCTTTGATTGGAGTGACAGTGCACATGCCTGAACTACTTCATTTAAACAATTTCTGACTCTTTGATTGCAGTGAGAAGGACTTGGAAACCCAATATGAGTTATCAGTGGGGACAACACCCACCCCATTAAAGGGAGGGTTGTTCCGATCTCCTTATTTCTAGCTCTGTGGCAGGCTTGTAGTTTGTAACTAACAGACCACAGATAATAGGGCGATGGCCACGCTTTTACAGTTCTCTTAACTTTTATTTCTATCGGAGTTCCAATGATAGCAGAGCACACTTGTCTGTATTCAGAATTTCCATAGAAATGAATGTCAACTTCCCATTCTATGCAGTAAGCTTGTAGCAAGCTGTGAGCTGGCCGCCGACAAAAAATAAAATTAAAAGACCCCTTAAAAGAAGTTTTCTCACTGCAATGATTAGCTTTCAACATGTAGGAAAAGGTAAATAAGGACTTTTATTAAAAACATTGCTCTTTTGATATTACTCTGTTCAGGAGATGAGCTTTTATCTGCTTTGAGTACACCTATGTGTCTCTAGGTTACCGTCCATATCGCCCTTCCTGGATAGACAGAGAGCAGGGAGTGATGTCGCCATGGTCAGATGGAGCAGTCTTTATCTCTAACAGGATTAAATTGTTTACCTTTGATAAGCACTTAGAGCCACATGCATGAAAACTATCTAGGTCTAAAACTTTTTGTTGCCCATAGCAACCAATCAGTGCGCCCCTTTCATTTCATATAGTGCTCTGGAAAAATGAGAGGGGTGCTTTGATTGGTTGCTATGGGCAACAAAGATTTGTTTACTACAAATTATATCTCCTGCACCTAGGTCACTATAATGCTTACCTGGTTATAGAGGAGCTATATAAACTAATCACTGATCTACAGGGTGGGCCATTTATATGGATACACCTTAATAAAATGGCAATGGTTAGTGAAATCAACTCCTGTTTTTGTTGCACCATTGGTATGGGAAGGGGCAAACTTTAAACTTTTTTCCCTGGAAAGTGGCATTGTCATCAATGGTCCGAGTTGAATGGTCATCCCTATTCTGACACCCTTAGACCTTTAATCTTTGGGGTCATCTGAATGCAATTGTCATGCTGTGAAGATACGAGACCTGCAAGCATCTGAAACAATGGAATTCGAAGCTCTGCTAGCATTTCTTCTGCGGTGTTTGCTATCAAGTGAGTCAAAGTGGGAGAAGAGGGTTGCGAATTAACAAATCCACACAATGGGCAGCACTTTGAATACATTTTATAAGTGGTCATAAACTTGTAAATAACTCATGAAAGAATAAAGGTATGTTAAAACCAAGCACATCATTGTTTTTCTTGGGAAATTCTCAATAAGTTTGATGTGTTACCTGACCCTCTTCCCATTGGAAAAAAAAAAAGTTGAATCCAAAATGGCTGACTTCAAATGGCCACCATGGTCTACACCCATACTGAAAAGTTGCCCCTCTCCCATATGCAAATGTCCACAAACAGAGTTGTATAACACCAACATTCTCATTTTACATAGGTGTATCCATATAAATGGCCCACCCTGTAGAACCTCCCCCAGTCTGACAAGCCATTGTGAGTCTGAAGCTGCCTGCAAGTCTGTGAAACAACATGGTGAGAAAACCTCTTTAAATTTAATTTCACTTTAAAACAATGCTGAACGTCGTACTGCATTATTTTCGCTGTGAATTTGCTTGGCTCTTGAACTGTATGTGCTTATTATATGTCTTTACTGACCATCTGAATTCAGGGGAATTATAGCTGTACTCGTGAAGTTTACATTTTAATAGCATACTGTACTTTTGAGTTATTATGCATAATAGCTAAATTATTGTTATTATTTATCCTGAACACTGAAACTGTTCATCCATGACATATGCATTACCGTTCTGTTTCAGTACTTGAAAATGTTTACTTTCTTTATCCAAGAAATAACCCAACCCTTGAAAAATTCATAAAATTTGGTGCACATGACTTTATTTTTGGGTGTAAATTTATCTGAATTGTTTGAACACAACTTGATATAGATTTTCCTTATTTCTGTGATTTCTGATTTATTTTCGACATTATTTAATGTAATGTAATTTTATTTTTAATAAAGGTACGATTGGTGAATAAGTCTGACTATGCATCTATATTTGCTAATGATAAAGGTTTTTTTCTTATGACGGTCATTGCATATTTCGACTTGTCATCCGAGTTTCCCTTTTTAAAGGGATTGTGGACGAAGTGGCGTAAAAAAAAAATAATCTGAGTTTTGTGCTGAGTGTGATTTTGTGACATGGTTGAGTGGCTGGAGGTAGGCTAGAGCAAGGTTCTTATTCTTACAGTATGAAAATTGTGACTGTCAGCACATACTCCTTGTATCTTAAAAATACACTGAGATACTTTGACATAAAAAATTGAAAAAGACACTTGGACGAAGGGCCCCCATTGGAAATGCCAGTCGATGCCTTTAAAACTGTAAATTTTCTTAATTATGCTTGGCTTACTCGTCTTAATATGGGGCTATGCTACACCCCCTTCTGTTCCCATTGATATAAAAAACATACACAAACACCAGGAAATATGAAAACCTAAGAACAACTGATAAGGCCAACTGCCTTATATGATAATACTATGGTATTTTAAATTCAGGTAAGTATCCGGACACGGAGAAACTGGCAACAGGACTCAGAGCTGTGATCAGAATACACACTGTTTATTAGTAAGACATACAGATTTAAGCAGGTCACATTGGCAAATTTCCCCATAGACCCCCACCTTTGCAATCAAAACCTTCAAACAATCGTATCTTATCCTTGAAATATAATCAAGAACATCCTGAAAAGTTTCTTCAGATTTGACCACTCCTAACTGGGAGATTTGCCCATGAAGATGAGGTACTGGGAGTCCTTGCCAAAGAACAGATCATTCTCCTTGGACTGTGTCAAAACCTTACTATACTGTAAGCTAGCAAAATGGCCGAAGGCTTAATAAAATGGCTGAAGCATGGATTATACAGGAGAGCGGTTTTCTGCTGTTTAATCCCTATCGATTTCCTCCTGTTGTTAAACAGACGAGCCTACTCTAAATACAAATAGATGTTTTCTTTCCCTACCTGACTTGCCTAACAGTCCAGGTAACTGCTGACAACTAGTTGACAGTCCATATCCTACGCTATGGCGAGTCATGTTAACATAACTATCTTTTTTCCATCTCTCTCCTTTGCCATCTGGTTTCAAATGAGTTCCCCTTTGCCATGTTTCTTTTATCCTTTACATGTCTTCAAAAACAAAAAAAAAATAGCTTTTTAAACACACATATACTAAAAAAAAAATGAAAAAAACTTCAACCACCTTTTTTATTTCCCATAAACCCCTCCACTAAAGAGAAACCCTTCCATAGATTATGCCCCCTTGCTGAGGCAGTACAAGCTAGTGTCAACCTGCTGTTTCCACGCTGTGTCCCTTTTTCTTAAAATGCTTTTATTTTCAGTAATTAATGCCAAACTGAAGTTTTCAGGGAGAAATCATTCAAAGGTCATTTTTTTTTAAACCCCCCCACCTAGACACCCCCCCACCTCAACGATAAGCCCATTACCCTTTAAAGGTAGAAACATGTGAATAACTGTCGGTGGGCGGGACTAGCACCTGCTCATGAATAAGACTTGAGGGGTAAATGCTCTAAGGCCTCGTTCACACGGGGGGAGAAAGTGACATGCACATTATTTACGGCGCGTACGTGCCGTAGATAATGACAGTCTAATGGGGCCGGGGAGCGGCGCCCCCGCCGCGCTCCGGCCCCGCCCCTTATTCACGCCGGATTTTGAGCACAATCCGGCTCGCAAATACGTCGGGAATAAGCCGTGTGACACGGCCTAAAACTGCTGCATCTTACAGAATAAGGGGCACAGTGCTGGGAACAGCAGGTCTGACTCTAGCTTGTGCTGTCCTCAGCAAGAGGGGCATAAACTATGTGACAGGTTCCCTTTAACTCTAAACCAGTTTACTGGATTAAGGAAGTCACTCCACCATCTGTCTCTATTTTTCGCATTTTCCTCCTCATATTGTTTTCTAAGTGTTCCTTTCTTTTCCATCCCCTTTCGTATACTCAGAAATCCTTTAACCCTGCCTGTTGCCACTCTATAGATGACAATCACACTACACATTCCACCTTCCGTGGCCGTAAAATCTAGAACTATTGTATGCTGATTTGTAACGACCCTTATTTGGTTCTGTACCGCACTAGAGGTGTTAATCAGTGGAATTTACCAACTTATCCCACATTTGCATGATCATAGGGTATAAAAACAAGGTACTGACTATTTTGTTGCTTACACTCATCTCGACCAGATGTAGCCTACCATCTGTACCCTGTTTGTTGGCTGCAGCTCTCTTATACAACATGTGTCTAGGAAGCCTTAGTGGGTCTACACATGCAGCAGGTATGATAAGTGTAGCCTGGGGTAACCCGGGCAATGTGCAGGATCCACTGACACCTACAGGTAACTACTTCAGGGCCTTGTATCCCAATAAACTTCAGGAGGTAAGTCCCAAAAGGCAGAGTGTTGTAACAACAGCCGATATGTCTATGAGGATCGTCACATTTTTCAACATACACCACCCCAATATTTGTCCAAGGGGGCTACAGTACGCGGCATCTGGGTTTCCACAGGTGGGAATGCCAGGTGTATAACCGGAGTCTTCACTGCATGGGAGATTTCCAGGAAATTTAGCACATATAATCTTATTTCCTTCAGGAGAGAAGCTCCCATATTCCCAAGTGGTATTGTGTGTATATATCTTTCTAGAAAAGAGGGTTAAATGCATCTAGGGTGTCACTGGTAGCTTTAAAACTTCTCTGCAAACCCTCAGATGGGAAATATCTGAAGTTCTTCATCCTACTTCTTTTCTGAGGAGTCCACTTACCACCCTTAAAAGCCATATACTGGCTTCTACCTTTTTGACTGGTAAGGTTTCCTTGCCACTATGGGAGTGTTATCCATCCAACTACAGTATTGGCTACTGTCTCATTATTTGCCAATTTATCTGAACAGTTTCCCCACCTCATCAACTCTTCCCATGACACAGGTATGGCCAAATATGGTAGACGTTCGGATGATATAGGGGAGTGTGTACATAGCCAACAATCAGTTAGATTGGTGTCACTATTCGTTCCCTCCCATATTTCTGTATGGTGTTCTAAGAACTTGTTCTCACAGCTGTTTTGTGTATATAGAGAAGAAAATCCTTCAAAGGCAATAGGTATCGAACATACAAAAAGAACATAAAGCATTTTGCAATGGTTCGCAGGTTTGCAATGGCTAGCATGCATCCAATTCGGTTTTGACCTCCAGCTTTGAGGTGGCTTTAGTCAGCAACACTTGATCTGGACTCTCATACTTCGCCTCAAGACTTTCTCTGACTTTTTGGTTACTACCAAATCTCCAGTTTGTGACCTTCCTTGGTCAGAATCTGTATCTGGAATGGATGAGTACACTTGTTTATGCACTTGAGCTAGTCTAGCATGTAGTGCTGAGACATATCAGGCCAGCTCAGCATGGTGGAGTGGAAAGTTGTGGGGAAAAAATACGGGCCCAAAATTACAAACAGTATCTCATATGGTGAGAGCTTAGTTTTCATGTTAGGGGTATACCGGACAGAGAACAATGCAAGGGGCAAACACTCTGTCCATGGTTTCCCTGTCTCTTCCATGACTTTTTTAATTTGAGAGTGCCATTTAACCTTTCTACCTTCCCACTACTCTGCGAGTGGTAAGGGGTGTGAAGGGCCTGCTGTACCCCCAAACTGTTTAGTACTTCAGTACTTTCACCTATGAAATGTGTTCCTCTATCCGATTCAATTACCTCAGGTACTCCATACCGGCATATTACCTCAGACATCAGTTTCTTGGCTGTAGCTCTTGCAGTAGCACTCGCCATGGGGTAGGCTTCAGGACATCCTGGAAAGAGATTGATACACACCAACACATACTCATATATCCCTACTTTTGGCAGCTGTATGTAATCAATCTGCATTTGCTGAACTGGATAGAGAGGCTTTACCATGTGTTTTTGTGGAACCTTTACAGGTTTTCCTGGATTATGAAGAGCGCATGTCAAGCAAGACCTGATAAACCTAGTCACTGCATCTGACACACCGGATGCATACCAAACTTTTGTGATAATGTCCATCATAGCTTGTTTTGACAAATGAGTCTGTCCATGTATGACTTGCGCCATTAAGGGATTTATTGCTCTAGGTAACAGTTCAAGTTCTTATCATTTGTAGTCCATCAAGAGCAATCCGTGCGCCTGCCCTAGTCCAGGCAGTCTCTTTCTTCTGCATCTGCTTGCTGCTGGAAAGTCTTTAGATGTCACTGGGTCACCGCAAACTAATAAGGCTTCTATAGTCGTTGTCGTCACACACCATGGCTGCTTGGCTGCCTCCTTTGCAGCTGCATCCGCCTTGCGGTTTCCTCGCGCTTGCAGTGTTCGATCTGGGGTATGCGCATTGACTTTAACGATTGCAGCTTTGGAGGAGAGCAGCAGGGCTTGCGTTAGTTGGATTATAGCTTCACTCTTTTTAATGGCTTTACCTGTGGACATAAGGAATCTTTGAGCCCTCCAGATAGGACCATAATCATGGGCTACCCCAAAGGCGTACCTTGAGTCTGTATAGACCGTTACTGTTTTACCTTCTGCCAGTCTACATGCCTCAGCGAGAACTGTCAGTTCCATCTCCTGCGACGATGCATGAGGGGGAAATGACTCTGCCTTTATTATCTTGTGTTGGGTTAAGACCGCATATCCAGTATGGTATCTACCATCCACTCCCAGGCTTCTTGAACCATCTACAAAAAATGCAAAATCAGAGTTAGCCAAAGGGACTTCTGTAACATGTTGAAAACTTAATGTTTCCTGTTCCATCAGAGAGACACAATCATGATCCAAGGTACATGTCAGGGTGTTGTTCCAAATACTTTGTATTTAAGCTTGTCTCGCCCCCTTCCTCACTATGTCCCCCAGTCTCCCCTCTTTTTCAATCTGCAGACTCGATGGACAAAAGAGTGGCAGGATTAAAAGTTGTACAGCAGTGGAGAGTGAAATTTGTTGACATGAGGTTGTGCACATTGCAGCCACAACTGGTGGGCCATGGATAGACGTTTGGGTTGTACTTGAGAAAGGATTCCCTGTATGGCATGAGGGGTGTAGATGGTAACAGGATAATCCAGAAGGATTTCAGAGGCTTTATCAAGCATTGGTGTTACTGCACCCAACGCTCGTACACAGGAAGGCGAACCTCTGGCCACAGGGTCAAGTCTGGCTGAGTAATAGGCCAATAACAATGTGCACAAGTGCAAAAACAAAGTGAGGCTCACCTACTAGTATGTGGAAATAGCAGCTGATCGCATTTCCCAATTAGTCCAGTTTTCGTGGCTGCACTGATCCAAGTCGCGACTGTGAGACAGCCAAACAAAGCGAAGTAAGAAGGTAGACGATCCAGCAATAGCGAAAGACTGACAAACTTTAATTATAGACAAAGGTACATAGTACAGGGGGTGATAACAATGCTACACCAAAGTAGCCTATGTGGTTCGGGCGTACAGCATAGCCCTTGTTCACGGCAACAAGGGCAATGCCATACGCCCAAAACGCATAGGCTGTCATAACTGCATTAGCATGGCCTGCAATCTCCATACAGTAGAGTCTGAGGGGGAGCATGTAATTAGAAAGGCCCAATGCAGGAGATGCCATGTTTGAGAGAATAAAAACTATCCACTGCCTTAGGGGTGAGGGATATAGGGGCAGAGGATAAACAAACATATAAAACCTGCATTTTTAAGTCTACATTCAATATCCAGGGTCTGCAAAAGGAGACAAGACCTAAAAAGGTACAAAGCTGTTTCACCCCTTTCGGGACCTGAAGGGTTTGAATCGCCTGAACACACTCAAGTGTGAGGTGACAAGGGCCGGGCCCAATGCATTGTCCTGGGAATATGACCTTTTGTTGACAGAATTGGAGTTTCTTTCGTGCCACTTTGCAGACTTCCACTGCAAGAAAATTTAAGAGGGAGACAGTGGCCTGTTGGCTGGTAGATTCAGTCGAGGCTGCTAAGAGCAGATCATCAACATATTTATATATAGAAGGGAAGTTTCTTATGGAGGAGACCAGTCACTCAATACAGACAACAAGGCTTGAGAGTACTGGGTAGGGCTGTGTTTGGGCCCTTTTGGGTAACTGGGTCCAAGCCTATTATTGTGTTTGAAAGGTAAAACCAAAAACGGAAGGACTCTGGGTGCGGGGGCTGCGAAAAAGCCTTATCCGGGTCAATTACTGAAAAACATGGAGCAGTTGGCTCTATCTGAGACAACAATGTGTTGGGGTTAGTACAACATGGGTTAATGCTATAGTGACAGCTCTGTCCTTGCCTTACAACCCTAATTACCCAGCTTGTGCTCTGTCATTTCCCAATTTGAGGAGAACTGTGGCCTACCGTTTGCCTGAGGCACACGTCTTCTTCTCCTGAGTGCTAGGCACTTGATTCCATGCCTCTTGTGCTAGTTTTTCAACTTTTTCAGTGACCATGCTGCCAGCATTTTCACCTGCCTTTCCCATTACTAGGGCCCCTACAACAGCCATTTTTGCTGTAAAAGTCGTTGGATTGGCCAAATTGGCATAAAAGGCACAGGTTTCAGGAGTGGGTCTGTGAGAGTTCTTATTAAACTCATTATCTTTTGATATGTCCAGGGCCACCAGACAAAAACAGATACTCTGTCGATGAACCAGAGGCTTGGGTAGGAGGGGTTGTGGTGTCTGTTCCAGCTGCAGTTGTTGCTTCAGTGAAGCGACTCGCCTGGGACGCAGCAGGACGGGGCACAAGTTGAGTTCTAGTGAGGATGAGACATACACCTCCTCCTCCAGGTTTTGCTGCACTACAAATAAAACTGGTATCTCTCCA
The DNA here is from genome assembly GCA_025379985.1 of Phyllomedusa bahiana. Lineage (NCBI taxonomy): Eukaryota > Metazoa > Chordata > Amphibia > Anura > Hylidae > Phyllomedusa > Phyllomedusa bahiana. The sequence goes on along the minus strand of JAODAL010012458.1, from coordinate 32,008 downwards.
ATCTGAGTTTTACTGGCCACACCTGGAGCAGATCCATTCGGCCGGACTGGAATCTGCCCCAGGATAGTGTGTTTCTGGTCAATTCTTCAGTTTCTAAATGCTCCGCTACTTACCCTTTTTGCCACATGCCTCAACTCGATTTTTCAACCAACCTCTGAACCTTTTTCCACTTTTCAGAATTAAGCTATTGTCCCTCCCAACCTCCTATATTCTGTATCACTTTCTCAATGCCTTTTGTCCACTCTGCTCCTGTCTGACACTACTTGCTTTGCCTTCTTAAAATCCTCATCTTTGGTCAATTAGTTACCCATATTCTCATGCTCCTTGTTATAACTTTAATTTCTCCTCCTTTTTTCCCTCCAAGCGGACATTCTCCCTTAATTCTAGGGTGTCCATATTATGGAATTCTTCCCTTGATTCTTAGGGTGTCTGTCTCGGAGTATATTTACCGGGGGGTCGGGACCCAAACCCCCCTCTTCTCTGTTCCTTGGGTGTTCCGAAACCTTGTATAAAAACACAGAGCAAAAAAAGTACAAAAAAAAAAAAAAAAACCACACACCCAAAAAATTGAAAAAAGGGGGATAAAGGGGGAGACATTTAACCATAGTATTACAGTTCTTCCGTATTAAATAATATGCAGGCATTTACAGAAAAGGGACCATCACACCCGGTAGTACAACCCCACCCATTAAAACACCAATTTGATAATGCCAACTGCCATATAGAAATGCATGGTATTTTAAAATTTCAGTAATGTATCCGATAGGAGAAACGGGCAACAGACTGGAAAGTCAACGGGTTTTAAAGCATGTCACTTTGGGCAAAATTTCCCCAATACCCCCAAAACGCCTTCTAACTGGGAGATTTCCCAGAAGATGGGGAAACTGGGAGCCCTTTGCCAAAGAACAGATCATTCCCCTTTGGGGCTTGGGGGAAATTTTACTATACGTAAGCTAAAAAAATTGGCCAAAGGGGTTAAAAAATTGGCGAGCAGGATAAAAACAGGAGAGCTGACATTACTGTGCTATCTAATCCCTATCACAACAAAAAAGAGTAGTTTTCAATAATGTAAACTGAGTCGTGTTTTGTAAGTTGTTTTTAGTCTCGGGAACCAAAATGCTTCCCTGTTAAGAAATAGCCTCTGGCAGCCCCCATCCATGGCTGTTCTATTTACTCGTTCATAGAACGAGAAACTTGTTAGATTCTCTGTGTGTATCGTTGCAAAGTGTTTGGGAACATTGGATAGATTACGCCATCTGTAATATGTTTTGAATTCAATAAAGGATATGAACAAAATTCTCATGTAAAAATATAAAAAATTTTTTTAAAAGGGGCTTTTTTCCATTTACATGATTCATCTGCCTCATCCGTTTTCTTGGTTTTTCACTATAAAATTCAGGGGGCGTTTTTTCCTTAAAACTGGGCGCAGTAGAAGCCGGGTGTTACGGTCTGGTGTGTATGGCGGGATCCAATGGCGGGGGCAAGACACAAACACAAGGAGGCACTGAGTCTTGTTTCGGGAAACCAGGAAAAGGGCCCGGGATCCAAGTAAAGGGAGTAGCGGGAAAACTGACGACGAAAGCAGGTCACTCGGGTTTTGCAGGGGGGACTGCGAGGAGAGGAACAAACTGAAGGTGAGTTCCTAGGCGAGAGGACTGAAGCTAAGCTAGCTAGGACACAATACTCAAGCGGGAAGAAAAGGGGTTTGAGGAGTTTATAAGGACCTGGACAGAAACAGGAAACAAGATGGCCCAGCTGAGACACATCCACCATTTTGACTGGGGGCCCCAAAAAACACAGTAGCAAGTTCCAGGGGTTTAGCAGGAGCTTCCTGACATACTCCCCCACCCAAAGGGGGCCTCTGGACGATACCTGACTCGTCTTTCCGGATTCTTTGTGAAATTGCTTATCAATCGAGGAGCATTGATTTACTCACGGTTCCCACGAATTTTCCTTGGGGCCCATAACCTTGCCACTTAATGAGGTTTTGCACGGTCCTAAAAATTTTCCGGGGAGCCAAAAATTCGCCCACAACAAACTGTTTTTTGCCCATCGATCTCCACTGCATCAGGGGGAGGGGGAACACGACCGGAAAGGGGTTGGACAGGGAGGCTTTAAAAGATAATAAATACAGGGTGGACTTCATAATGGGGGGAGTTTGAGCCAAACAGCTACGGACTGTTTACTTGATGACTTATAGGGCCCCGACAAACTTCTGCCCCAGTTTGTGAAGGGCACTCTAAGTTTCAAATTTTTGGGAGAAGCCATACCTTATCCCCCACTTTTAAAGTTGGTGCTTTCTTCGACGTTTATCTGCCATCTTTTTGTAATTTTTCTGACCCCCCCTAGTGTTTCCTTCAAAAGTTCAATTTTTCTGTAGTGTAGAGACCTTTCTGCGGCAAACTGGAATATGCGGGAAAAGCAGGGGTCTAGGGAAATGTTTGGATGGTATCCCCAAATTTGCAAAGAAAGGCGTTTGTTTGGGGAGGCATTTTTGGGATTTTTGTACGAAAATTCAGCCCCAGGGGAAAAAGATCAACCCATCATCTTGTAGGTGACAAATAAGCATCGCAGGTACTGTTCCAGGGGCTGATTGTGCGTCTCTGCCATTAGTTGTGGGGAAAGGCGGTTGATGATTAATACAATGCCATGCTGACAAAACTCCCCCAAAAATTTTGGGTGTAAAAGCACCCCCCGACCAGATCACTTCATCAGAAAATCCCCGAGGGAAACACATTTAAATTTTTGAGGTCAGCATGTCCTTGGGAGAGGGTAAAGACCGGGGGACTGGGGTGAAATGTGCCGCCTTGGGACCGTCAACTACTAGAGAAAGTATTTTTCCCTTTTGAGGTAGGGGGTCTACGATAAAGTCCATGGGAAAGGAACCCCAAAAGGGCGAGGGGACTGGCAAAGGCTGTAACAAACCCTGGTGAGAACGTGGAGTCTTGCATCGGGGACAAACGCACTGATGTCACATACTTCCTTACATCCTGTAAATAAATTGGGGCCCCCAAAAGAATCGGGATAGAAAATTCCTGGTCTTTGCACTCCTTTGTGCCCCCAATTTAAATCATGGGGTATCTCAGGATCTTCAGTCTTACTCTTTCGGGGATATATAGCTGCTGCCCTGGGCCCACATCTTGTTCTTAAGGCTAAATGCACATCATCAGGGGGTTGAACACAAGGGTCGGTGCCATAGGCCTCTCTATTTCTTCAAGCAAGTCTTTATTTGGATTTTCTCCCCAACAGTAGAACTAAACAATTGTTTTGAGCGGGCTAGTAGGGTGGAATCATGGAGAACATTCTTGAAGCGCACCGCCTTGCCCTTACGGGGCCGGGCCTGTATGAAATTACAAAAAAAAAATTGATTGAGGAAAAGACTCCCAAAGAGCTTTGGGGAGGAAAATAGACATTTGGCCGATCTCCACGAATTCCCAAATTTCGGTGGTCATAAGAAAGATTATTTGCTGTAGGTTCCCTTTAAGATGGTTCTCCATTCCTTAAAGGCGCGACCCCAAACGCTAAAAGTTTTTTTATTCCCCACATCATAATTCTTCCAGCAGAGATAAACGCGGGGGAAAAACGCACAAGGATGTAAAAAACTCTTTTCTCCTGTTCAGAGATAGAATAGCCCCAATAGCACGTCTGAAGCATCCACTTTCCCCAATGAAGGCACATTTTGGTCAGGGTGAATTAAACAGGGGCTGAGGAACTTGGGTTTTAGGAAGGAAAGGGCTCTTTTGCTTTTAGGAGACCAAAAAAAACATTCTTGTTCTTAGTCAACTTGTAATGGGGGAAATTAATTCGAAAAAATTCTTAAGAAACGTCATAGAAGTTGGCAAAACCTATGAAAAGTTGAAACATCTTTTTGTTTTTTTGGGGGTAGGCCAGTCTACTATTGCTTTTAAACTTAAGAGCCCTCTGTAAACCAGAGGCGAAATAAAATAGCCAAGGAATTGATTTAGCTGATGGGAAATTTCCAATTTTTCAATCTTTATTTTAGATGGTTTTTCTCTAGACGTTTTAAACAATTTCAAGTCCTGGTTTCTTCCTTGAGTTGGAAAAATCAAAAAACGTCCAGGGAATGACATGACCCCGGGCCAGGGGTTCCCAAAGATGTCATTGACGAATGTTTTAAAGGGGGCTGGGGCATTGCAAAGGCCAAAAGGGATAAACAAAAATTCAAAATGCCCCTAACGTGACCTAAAAGCTTTTTCCATTCATCCCCCGATCTGATACGAACTAAGTTATAGGGGCCTCGTAGGTCTAACTGGAAAAAAAACTTTGCATGTTTTACTCTTTTCCCAAAACTCGGGGGTCAGTGGTAAAGGGTAACGGGTTTTTATGGGAATCTTGTTTAATTCTCTATAATCAATACAAGGCTCAAGGGAACCATCTTTCTTTTTAAACAAAGAATAGGGAGCCCCCCGGGGAGGAAATGGGCGAAATAACCCCTTAGCCAATTTTCTTTTAGTAATCCTTTAAGGGTTTTTAATTTGGGACCTGCCCAAAAGGGTAATGTTTTCCCAAAAAGGGATTGGGGCACCCGAAGCAATTTTAGGGGCAATCATAGGGTCGGTGTGGGGGGAAGCTTGTCTCATTCTGTTTCTGCAGCATCCGCAAATTCCAGGTATACAACGGTACTCTATTGACTTCTTGTCGAACTGGGGCTTCAGGGCCTTGTTCAAGGGTGTTTAGCGGGGATCTCCCACGGGAAGCTTATCTCCTTGGGTTCCCCGTTAATCACTGGATTTTTGCTTGCAACCAGGGGGGACCCAGGATACGGAAATGTGGAGAAGAGTTAAAAGAAACAACAGTAAACTTCATGATGTTGAGAAGTCATAAAAGACTTCAAGTGGTTCGGTCTCTTGATCCAAAAGGGCCCCAAACTCAGTGGGGATCCCTCTACGGGCTCCCTTACCATGGGGGAGAGTCTTTTCTGGGTCTTAACCCCATGTTTTCGAGCAAAAGGACGGGCCATAAAATTACCACTTGCCCCCGAGCCCCCATAGCCGGGTGGGTACCACTGGGGGTTAGCCCGGGGAATTTTAAAAGAAGGAAGCATAGGTCTTTGTTTTTCTTTTTTAATATGCGGGGCCCTGATGAAGGAATGGACAACTGCTTTTTTCGAAAAATTTTGTCTCGAAGCAATGGGTTCTCCATCTGAGCAGTCAGGATCCATAATGGCTGCCACCAATCTCCTGCTCTTTAGATAGCACTGGTGCCAGGGTAAAGCATCATGAGCTGCTTCCCTGACATCACTTGGTGCAGAGGGACCACATTGTAGCTGAGCTCTAAAGGAAAGCTGATTGATGTGCTGTTACCCAACTTGGATGTGGGTTAGGAGATCCAACGTCCTGTAAAGCTGAATAATACCACAACCCCTTATCAGCTTTCCTAAAAAGCTGTCACATATGTGTGACAAGGAAGTGTGGCTTTGTGCAAAAGAGGGCGTGTCATGTAAAAAGGGGGGGGTGGCCCACTCGAACCATGAAGGCAACAAGCTGCAATTAAAAATCTCCCTGAAGACCACTTTCAAAAGTTGGCAAGTTTGCTTTAAAGGGGTTTTGCCAGTACGTGCCTTATCTGCTAAGAATCAAATGTAAACAAGCCACGCTGAGCTGAGAGAGCGAGAGACACAGCCAGAGCACAGAGCCATGCATAAGGGATCGTGTGAAATGTTCACTCAAATAATCAAACTACAACCAGTGGATTCTGTATACAAAAGACAACACCTTTTCTCCACAGCAGCTTGAAAGTTTCTTCATGTTCTCTGTCATCAGATAAAGCAGGGATCTACTCAGATAATCACATTAAAACTAGTGGATTCTGTATACAAAACACAACATATTTCTACCCGGTGCCTTGAAAGCTTCTTCAGCTCCCTTTCATCAGATAAGAAGTGTTCTCCGCGCAAGCCGGCCAGCAGCTCTTGTCAGGTCGTATCTAATAGAAGCTTTTAAGTAACTAAGGGCAGGTAAGGCAGCCTGTAGCTCTCTCAGACTGCAATTTTTGTAATCACATATATTTACAAAAGTGATTAAATACCCATTTTGGAGGATCCCACGTCAACATTACATCGTGGCAAAACCCTTTTAAATACAATGCAGTGCACGCACAAGACGCAAGGAAGCCAGAGGAAGAATGGCAGACTCATATCCGCTGGCGGGAACCGCCACAAGCCCCCGTGGAACAGACAGGAGCCGGGACAGGTGAGTGACAAGTAGCAGTGACACTTCAGGATGCCGCCACAGCGGCCGGATCATGGGAGACACGGGCACGCTGACGGTCCATAGCAGGCACCGCAGCGTGAACCATGACACACGCTAACTCTCTCTGGGGCAACTAAACTGTTCCTCTCCTTTTCCTTGGTACTTATATCTTCTCCTCCTTCTCACTGTGCTTTCATGCCATCTTTGGTTCAAATTGTAAGCTGCAGGTTCCAACCCTACTTCTTCAACTTTTTTTAATATAAAATGAAGGAAATGACTTTATGCTTTTTAAATTGTTTAAAAATCCAAAACCTCGAGTTAATTAATTACCTGTTCATAGTTAAGTGATTTAATCTTGCTGCATTTACACTGAACAGAGCAATTTTATGCTAAAGGTTATGGCCACCCTAAGCTTATAAATGTACAGAAGAGAGTTATAAATATGGATAATCAGTAATGGTCCTAAAATCAAACAGATAAACAAAAACTATACATCTCACCCTTTACTTAAAGAATTGGAGAGATCTGTTGGCTCATTTGAGTGATTAAAATAGTTATTAATGAGAGTAGATACAGTAAACACTTTATATCTGCTAAGGCGAAGAACAAAGCATTTCTGCAATGGTCTGCAATAGACTTGTACAAGCACAAGAAATTTAGGTATTTCATTTTATGTCTAAAAGTTTTGATGATATCAAATCATGTATGTTCCGTTTATGACCTTTAGGATGAGTAGTGTATGTAAACATTTATCATTTGCAATTTTGCAAATAGTCTTGATTAAAAAAAGTCCCATCATTTTGGGTGTACAGCTTCTGTGGATTAATATGTGCCTTTCTATAGCTAGAGACTACCATCGAGCCTTGACTGTCAGCCAGAGCCATCTTAACAGCATTATGGGCCCCTGGGCAGAGCACTGCAGAGGGCCCTGCTGAAATACATGACATCACATTAGGTCATGTGTCTAGCCAACCCCAAGCACATCCAAATTATCACGCCATTTATGACTATACACCAGACTAATTGGCAGGGCAGGGAGCCTTTGACTCCCTTCTCCATCATGGTTGTTAACTGTTTGCACATCCTAAATATACCAAGGCCTTATGGGTAAGGCGCTGAGAAGCTCAAGCGCCCTCTATAGGTTGTAACAAATACTCACTTTGATTCTGACTCACTGAATCTTTAAGAAACAAAAGGGATATTAGACAAACCATCTGCAGACAGCTGTTTCTGTGTTTTGCCCCTCATCACTGTAGAGCAGAGTGATACTGGCTGGTTGGGGGGGAGGCAATGAGTGGCTCAGAAAAGGGAATATCTCTCCTTGGGGAGAGCACTATATAGGCGTGTGAAGTTTTAAGATTGCCTTTTTGCCCTCCACTAGGCATCTGCATATCACAAGGCATTATGGGAAAGGAGCGGATTCAGATGCTTAGTGGAGGGCCAAAATTCAGTCTTAAAACTCCACATGCCTATATGGTGTTATCCCCTAGGAGAGATATTCCCCTTTCTGCACATCCTAAAAACACACAAACAGAAAAATAGGCAAAGCCAACCAAGGGATCCAGGGTATGTTTCTTGTATTCCTGGAACAAACATACACCACCTGGGGCCCCTACACTTGTGGGGCCCACAGGCAACTACCTAGTGTTCCCAATTGAAAAGATGGCCCTGCTGTCAGCGTCCATCAGAGCTACACGACAGGCAGGGGCGTAACTAGAGAAGCCAGGGCCCCAAGGCAAACTTTTGGATGGGGCCCCCTACCCCACCCCCTCGCCCACAAGGGGCAAATACTTCACCATACATATCACCATCATACTGCTACCAAACAAATCCACTATACCAAAACCAAAATTACCTAAAACCCTACTACATATGGACTTGATTATACCTCCAGAACATGACCACAAATTACCACCACATAGTGACTGAATAATACCCCTACACTATTACTGATCAGTACACAAAGACCAATAGTACCGCTATATAGTGACCATATAGTGGTATATACTAGTGTACACAGGCTCTACAGACTGTATATAACCACCATATAGTGACCATATAGTGATAGACACCAGTGTACACAGGCTCTGCAGACTATATATTACCTCCATACAGTGATCATATAGTGGTAGACACCAGTGTACACAGGCTCTGCAGACTGTATATTACCTCCATACATTGACCATATAGTGGTAGACACCAGTGTACACAGGCTCTGCAGACTGTATATAACCACCATACAGTGACCATATAGTGGTAGACACCAGTGTACACAGGCTCGGTAGAATATAAGTGATTATAATGCAGTTAATCTTGTGACTCACAGGTGACGTTTCTCTGCCCGAGTCATTGATTTTCCCCCTTTTTGTTCTGCATCCGGTCCAGTCCGCCATCATGATGACATCTCCTGACCACTTGTCCCTGCAGATTTAGACACAAATATCTTAGAATCCTGACTTGTCCAGCACCTGCCCCCTGGCTATATGGGGTCCATTTAGGCAAGCAGGGTTTAGATAGGATATATGGGGCCCCAAATAGCAAGGTTTAGGTAGCCAATAGAGTGCGCATATAGGCAGGCAGGGTTTAGGTAGCTATAGGGAGCCATACAGGTAGACAGGGGTTAGGTGGGCTATAGGGGCCATATAGGTAGGGTTTAGGTAGCTAAAGGGGCCCCATATAAGTAGACCGGCAGGATTCGGGGGCTATATAGGTAGGCAAGCTATAGGGGGCTATAGGGGCTATATAGGCAGACAGGCTTCATGGTAGCTATAGGGCTATTCAGGCAGGCAGACTTAGAGCTATATAGGCAGACTTAGGGGTTATACAGGCAGGCTTAGGGACAGGTAAAATAAGAAATAGTTTAATTACCTCGGTCCACGCGCCCCCGATGTGCCGCGCTGCAGCCTCTCTGCAGCCTCTGTACTCAGCGCGTGTGGCGCGGTGATATGACGTCACCATGCACGCCCACGTGTTCACAGAGGGCCGTCAGGGGAAGTAGCAGAGCGGATCGTCACTGGCTATCCCTAGTGTTAAAATGCCTATATATGGCAGTACATTAGTACTGCCGTATGTAGTACAAGTAATCACATGCTCAGATCCCCTGGGAGGACTAAATGTTAAAGTAAAAACAATGTAAAAAAAAAGTGTAAAAAAATCAATATGATTAGAAAAGGTAGAAATTGCCAGAAAAAAACGTTTCACCAAAAAAATAAAAATAAATATAATTGGTATCACTGCAGCTTTAAAACTCCGATCTTGTACAACATCAAGTAATTTATTCTACATGGTTAAAACCTTAAAAAGAAAAAAAAGGCTAATGGCAGAATTGTGGTTTTTGGATTATCCCGCCTTTAAAAAAAAAAAAAAAAAAAAAAAACAAGCAATAAAGAAAGATCAAAAATTTGTAAACACTCCAACTTGGTACTAATAAAAACTAGGCCTCACCCCATGAAAAAAACAATGCTGACACGGAAAAATAAAAAAAAAGCTTTGCATCTTAGAAAATGGCGATGTGAAGAAAATACAAAACCCCAAAAATTAAATACAAATTTTAAGGTAGTAATACATAATAAAAATTATATAAATTAGTTCAAATAACAGAAAATTATACTGGCACCAAACAGTCCCATTCAAATGGATTCAAAGTTAGATAAAGCACCAAGCAGTCCCATTCATATGGATTCAAAGTTAGATAAGCACCAATAGTCCCATTCAAATGAATTCTAAGTTATGACGTCTTCGGAAAATATGCCAGAAATTTCAACGGTAGAGCTCAGCAAATAGTGAAGAAGGACTGGTGATTGGCATAAATAATTTTCTGTTATTTGGACTATATAAATGATACATTACCAGAATTGTACCGAACTGCAGAATACAGACAGCATGTCCTTTATTCTGAACCATAAATTCCATAAAAAAGAGCCCCTACAAAAACAGCACAATAGCATTTTTTTCGCGTTCCACGGCACGAGAAATTTTTGGGGGGCTTTCCAGTACATTACATGTTGCAGTTAAAGCTGTAATTAAAAAGCAAGTCTTGTCCCACAAAAAACTAGCCCTCATACGCCTCTATAGGCGGAAAAATAAAAAAATGGATGCCTCCTGGAAGGCGTGGAGACAAAATCGAAAACCAAAAATTCAAAAGTAGCTCCATACTGAAGAGATTAATAACAACATTACACTGGGAATCCCTCAGTTTGAGGTAAGCATGTTATCTAGTTCAACTAATAAAACCCAGACACGGGCTACACACATTTGGTCTCATATACAAAACTGTCTGAAGGTAAGACTCTCCTTATTGCCCTCTATCAGAACTCAGCTTACATTTGTAATGCTGTTCTGGAAAATGAAAGCTGAATTCTGGTTCATTTGCTTTGGGCAACAAGGACAGTCTTACTGTCAGTCAGTTTTGATAAGTGAGGCTCAATATTTTTGCATTTACTGTTGAAATAAGGACCGTATCCTTTTAACCTTTAAAACAAATCAAGTTAATAAAATGCAATAAACTACAATATAAAATACTCAGTAAAATAATTGTATTATTTGTTGAAGAAATATTTCATTTCAAATTCAACATTTATTTCGAGAAACATTTCTAATTGATTAGAAATCTACTTTAATAACATCCAACCCTCCACCAACCTTTGACTAAAGTGAACACCCGAAATATTCATTACATAAGAATTGTTATCAAACTTCTCTATAAATTGTGTCTTATAAATGCTTCAAAGCCCTGGCGGATTAAGATATGTTGGCCTCACAGGCCGAAAATTAAAAACAAGGATTAGAGGACACTGCAGAATTTCCTCACTCCATTATGTATATTTCTGCAATTTTCTCTAATCCGTGCTTTTGATTTCCATCTTCTACTGGCCAAGATATCTTAATCCGCAGTGGCATTGCAGAACCTATGAGGCTTTTAAAACTGCAGAAGTTATCATCTCTACTTCTAAATGTATTCAGATTTTATACAGTTCTTTTGTTGTGCGGCAGATTAAATCCCTAACTGTACTATTTATTATCATAATTTATTGGAATTATTATTTCATTATTTTACTTATGTAACTTGAATCTTTTCAGTATTACTCTGTACTTGTGATGTCTATACAGTGAAGGAAATAATTATTTGAACCTTGCTGATTGTGTAAGTTTGCCCACTGACAAATACATGAACAGTCTATAATTTTTAAGAGTAGGCTAATTTTAACATTGAGAAATATAATATCCAAAATAAAATCCAGAAAATCACATTGTATGAATTATATACATTTGCATTTTGCAGTGAGAAATACGTTTTTGATCCCTCTGGCAAACAAGACTTAATACTTGGTGGCAAAACCCTTTTTGGCAAGCAGAGCAGTCAGGTGGTTTTGTAGTTGATAATGAGGTTTGTGCACATGCCAGTTGGAATTTTGGTCCACTCCTCTTTGCAGATCATCTCTAAATCATTAAGATTTTGAGGCTGTCACTTGGCGACTCGGAGCTTCAACTCACTCCATAAGTTTTCTATTGGATTAAGGTCTGGAGACTGGCGAGGCCACTCCATGACCTTAATGTGCTTCTTTTTGAACCACTCCTTTGTTGCTTTGGCTGTATGTTTTGCATCATTGTCTTGCTGGAAGACCCAGCCACGACCCATTTTTAATGTCCTGGTGGAGGGAAGGAGGTTGTCACTCAGGATTTTATGGTACATGGCTCTATCCATTCTCTCATTGATGCGGTGAAGTAGTCTTGTGCCTTTAGCAGAGAAACCCCCACAAAACATAATGTTTCCATCTCCATGCTTGACAGTAGAGAGGGTGTTCTTTAGGTCATAGGTAGCATTTCTCTTCCTCCAAAGACGGCGAGTTGAGTTAGTGCCAAAGAGATAAATTTTTGTCTCATATGACCACAGCACCTTCTCCCAATCACTCACAGAATCATCCAGGTGTTCATTGGCAGACAGCCTGCAGACGGGCCTGCACATGCGCCTTCTTGAGCAGGGGGACCTTGCGGGCACTGCAGGATTTTAAACCATTACAGCGTAATGTGTTACCAATGGTTTTCTTGGTGACTGTGGTCTCAGCTGCCCTGAGATCATTAATAAGTGTCCCCTGTGTAGTTTTAGTTTATCCTCATAATCAAGGATACCCCACGAGGTGAGATTTTGCATGGTGCCCCAGATTGATGTTGATTGACAGTCATTTTGTAGTTGTTCCATTTTCTTACTATTGCACCAACAGTTGTCTCCTTCTCACCCAGTGTCTTTCTTATGGTTTTGTAGCTCATCCCAGCTTTGTGCAGGTCTATGATCTTGTCCCTGACATTCTTAGAAAGCTCTTTGGTCTTGCCCAGTTTGTAGAGGTTAGAGTCTGACTGATTAATTGAATCTGTGGACAGGAGTCTTCTATAAAGGTATCTGTTCAAGACAGCTGTCTTTAATGCAGATAATGAGTTGATTAAGACTAAGTGGTCTGTAGGAGCCAGAACTCTTATTGGCTGGAAGGGGATCAAATACTTATTTCTCTCAGCAAAATGTAAATAAATTAATATAATTTATACAACATGATTTTCTGGATTTTATCTTGGATATTTTATGTCTCAATGTTAAAATTAACCTACCCTTAAAAAATAAATTATAGACTGCTCATGTCTTTGTCAGTGGGCAAACTTACACAATCAGCAAGGGATTAAATAATTATATCCTTCACTGCATTTTGGAAAGATTGGAGGAAATGAGACAAATGGATTATCTCACAGCCTTACTCAATAATAGGGTAGATTATTTTACTTCTGTTTGGTCTCCCTGGGATCGTTATCTGATAGAGAGAGACCCCATAATATTGATTAATCTAATATAGATATTTTCTTGAGAGCAACATACTTAGTATTCCGTAGACCTTTTGTCTCTGTCCTTGTATCTTTAGTGCTGTACTGTTATTGTATTGATTGTGGATACTTTATGCCTGAGACTGTCTTGTGTGAAAAGTTTCAAGGCTGCTGGATATGAGAAAGTATTTAATTTCTTTTAGTGTAAATGTAAGTTTGACATACCGAGATATGTTCTCTGTGATATCTTTGTACAATCAAAAAGTGAGAGTTATCTTTTTTCTTTTTTTTCCCCTCAAACTTTTAATAAAATACAGTTAAACTAAAATGTATTTATGAGATGGATAAAAATAAAATTAACTTTTTGGATTTAGAAATGTGTAAGGACAGGAATCGAATTAAGATTATCAATTATTTTAAATATTCTGTTAACAGCTATATTGATGTAAGGACCTGTCAGGGGTACACGAGAAGATACGGACGAACTGAGGCCCTGACGCTGGTCCCAACCTCTGTCCCTGCCTATTGGGGTACCCGACTCCTTACTAGGTCGGCCCCAGCCAGAAGACTTGAGCACTACTCTGAGCAAAGTAAGACACAGGACACAGACAAACAAACACAGAACAATCAGTGAGAGTCAGACAGGCCAAGTCGGCAACAAACGGTTAACGCAATACAGAATCAGGTGACAGGACAATAACCAGAGTCCAACAGAAAAAAATATGGTATCATCCAGCGACTTAAGAATGAATCCATTGTCCTTAAAAACATATATATTACTCTTAGTCTTGGTGTGACGTATGTCTCATGTGATCTTGTTTTTATATCCTTTAATATCACGTGATTAAAAACTTTATTGACAAATATAACTAAAACATACAAAGTTACTATGCATGTTACTATAGTTGATAATGGGATTATAGAGAAATAAAACTTGACGTTTTAATATTGAAACATTATATCCTGTCTTTTGTTTAGACCTGAGGGGCATCTTGTTCCCAAACGGAAGATCCAACAGGCTTCACGCATTAACAATTTATGTTTCATGTTTCCTCCCCTCTCGGGTTTACTAACGATCTCTATCTCATTACAGACAAAGGAATCTAAATTACCAGAATGGCTCTTGGCAAAATGTTGAGATGCCATGGATGTATTAACAAACTCTGTTCTATTAACATCAGAAAGGTGTCTTCTTATATGTGTTTTTAAGCTATTGGAACTGTGTCCCACATATTGCAACTGGCATGCAGTACAGGTAATTAAGTATATTATATTACGCGTATTGCAGTTTATGTAAGAGCTTATTTGAAAGCTTTCTGCTGTTGCCGTAAATTCCTTTACTGGTTCCATAAAATTGCATGTTATGCATCTATTATGTCCACATTTATATGAACCTTGTACTGTAAGCCAAGAATTTGTTTATTTATTATTTGCTACAGGAGTATAGAGTCGGGGATAATAGATTGCCTAGTGTGCGAGCTTTTTTAGGTACGAGTTTTATTTCTCTATAATCCCATTATCAAATATAGTAACATGCATAGTAACTTTGCATGTTTTAGTTATATTTGTCAATAAAGTTTTTAATCATGTGATATTAAAGGATATAAAAACAAGATCACATGAGACATACGTCACACCAAGACTAAGAGAGCTATCTCTCGAAATGCGTAGGTGCATCTCTTTAAGTACTATGCTCAAAGCGATTTGAAATTTTAAAAGAATCTTCAATAAAGCTGCAAGTTTTTAAATATATGTCTTTAAGGACAATGGATTCTTTCTTAAGTTGCTGGATGATACCATATTTTTTTCTATTACCTGCTTAAGGAGGAGTGCCGGCGTCACAACCTCTCTGTCCGCGCAACTATTGAATGACCCATACAGGTGAGCTGATTGCATATACTACGTTCTTTTTAATAGTGTGAAGCTTTTGTTTGGCTTTCATGCTCCCTGTTGCATTAGCATAAGTAAATTTTATATACATATTTTTCTATATTTACTTATTCAATTGTATAACGGCAGCTAATATCAGGATGGACTCGGATTCAGTTACTGCCAGACGGCAGAAAGCTGCACAAATATTCAAGCCATTTAATGCTATTGAAACGGATTCAAGAATCGGGGAGCAAAAACTGAACAAATTTTTTGTGAAGGAGTTAAAGGTGTGGTGGGAGCAAACTACGCTCCAGACATATATTGAAAGAAACATGATTCCCAGAGGCCTTTGAGAATAAAAAAAAACTGCACAACTCAATATGGGGAAGATTTTGAGAAGGAATGGCATAACATTTTAAGTGAAAGCTCTACAAAATTAATGCAGTTGTTAATCATGGCTCAGGAGAAAAAACTCACAGAGTTAAATCTGGAAATTTCCATAATCAAAACAACTATAGAACCAATGAAATCCTTGCCAAGTTATGAAGATCTAGGCAAAAATTTAAATAAAAATCTGGAAAAACTTGAAAATATTATTATGCAACAGGAAAATCGTAAATTTAAAAAGAGATACTCAGGATTACGAGAATAATGTGTTATACAATTGGTTCAGAGAAAGAAGCACTCACTCTATTTTAAAGCAACGTGAAGCCACTCCTCAAAATAGATCTTGGAAAAGACAGAACCATGTTTCCTTTGCTGATCTGGATAGCACAGAAGAACTTACAAATCCATCAACATCGGAAGATCTTTCTGACACGTCAGCAGGCAGTGATATGAGCAGCACCAGAAGTAAACGACACTATAAAAAACTCAATGAAAAAAATGTTGCAAAAAACATGGACGTAGAGGCGGGAGGAAACATAAAAGCAAAGCAAGAATGTTACAAAGATTGAAGTAACAGAAACCCCGTCATTAATTTGTTAAGTTACATAATCACTGATACACAGATTTCGTTACTATCTAAGGGCTTGAACTTCATCCCTACCACAAATTTCAATCTCTTTCGTACTGGACGTAAATAGATTTGCCCGCTTTCTTACAGTAAAAACCATTTTGCAAACAATGAAAACTTAACAAATGAACCAGAAACTTCAAGGATGGATCTGTTGAGTCAACAACAATTTGACTGTTATATGGACTATCAGGAAACCTGTAACATAACGCATTTAAAACAACTTCAAAGTGAAACCGCTATGTCTGTATTTCAACAATGCACAATCTTTAGGAAGAAAAACTAAATGTTTTATCCTATTCAATCAAGACCCTTAGGGCTAGATAATTTTCAAGAAAGTGTAGAGAGAGAGATCTCTCAAAACTCTCAGAAAAAGTGAGGGGAAAGAAACGATCCAGCTTTTCTTATATCACCTTTAGTGAACGTAAAGCACTTAACTGCAAAACAATAAAGACCTGTTAATAAGACAAGTAGACAAAGGAGGTGGAGTGGTCCTGATGAATTCAGGTTTATATAAAATGTTGAATGAAAATATGCTAAAAGATACCACAATGTATGTAGAAATTCATAATGATCCTACTAACGTGATACATGATAAATTGAGTAAATTACTGGAACAAGGAATATATATGGGAGCTATTACAGAAAAAGTGGCAGAAAAACTTTTCGTTCAAAATCCATCAATATCCATTTTGCATTCATTTCCAAAGATTAATAAGGACATATTCCTCCTCCCCTCCGACCAATTGTCAACGGCATAGGCTAAATTTTTGAAAATTTAGCAGAATGGCTAGATACCCTGTTGCAGCCTATGGTTCTGGCAATACCCGGCTACATAAAGGACACCAAAAGCCTGGTATCAGTTATGACCAAAGTTCCTCGGCATGACGGATCATCATGGCTCTCATGTGACGTAGTGGGATTATATCCCTCTATACCACACAATAAAATGATTTTAATTTTGGAGCATTTTTTGAAAAAATATAGCAGATTTTCTCCTATCATTAATAAATACACTCACCGGCCACTTTATTAGGTACACCTGTCCAACTGCTTGTTAACACAATTTCTAATCAGCCAATCACATGGCGGCAACTCAGTGCATTTAGGCATGTAGACATGGTCAAGACAATCTCCTGCAGTTCAAACGAGCATCGTATGGGGAAAGAAAGGTGATTTGAGTCCCTTTTGAACGTGGCATGGTTGTTGGTGCCAAAAAGGGTGGTCTGAGTATTTCAGAAACTGCTGATTCCTGGGATTTTCACCGCAAACCAACTCTAGGGTTTACAGAGAATGGTCCGAAAAAGAAAAACATCCAGTGAGCGGCAGTCCTGTGGGCGGAAATCCTTGTTGATGCCAGAGGTCAAAGGAGAATGGGCAGACTGGTTCGAGCTGATAGAAAGGCAACAGTGACTCAAATTTACACCCGTTAAAACCAAGGTAGGCAAAAGAGCATCTCTGAAACGCACAGTACGGTGAACTTTGAGGCAGATGGGCTACAGCAGCAGAAGACCAACCGGGTGCCACTCCTTTCAGCTAAGAACGGGAAAAATGAGGCTCCAATTTGCCCAAGTTCATCGAAATTGGGACAGTAGAAGATTAAAAAAAAACGTTCCCTTTGGTCTGAATGAGTCTCGATTTCTGTGCGACATTTCGGATGGTAGGGTCAGAATTTGGGCCGTCAACAACATGAAAGCATGGATCCATCCTGCCTTGTACAACGGTTAAAGGCTGGTGGTGGTGGTCATGGTGTGGGGAATATTTTCTTGGCACTCTTTGGGCCCCTTGGTACAATTGGGGCATCGTTGCAACGCCACAGCCTAACCGGGAGTATTGTTGCTGGACCATGTCCACCCCTTTATGACCACAATGTACCCAACATCTGATGGCTACTTTCAGCAGGATAAGCGCCAGTCATAAAGATGGAATCATCTCGACTGGGTTTTTTGAACATGACAATGGTTCACTGTTACTCAAATGGCCTTCCCCAGTCACCAGATCTCAATCCAATGAGCATCTTTGGGTTAGTGGAACGGGAGATTCGCATCATGGATGTGCAGCCGACAAATCTGCGGCAACTGTGTGATGCCATCTGTCAATATGGACCAAAATCTTGAGGAATGCTTCCAGACCTTGTTGAAACTATGCCACGAAGAATGAGGCAGTTCTGAAGGCAAAAGTGGGTCCAACCCGTTACTGGCATGGTGTACCTAATAAAGTGGCCGGTGAGTGTATATAGTTCTATGTGTGGAGTTTCTTTTATCTAACAGCTATTTTTCATTTGACAAGGTTTTCTATATACAAAAACAAGGAGTGTCTATGGGAGCCAGATGCTCTTCATCACTAGCAAATATCTACATGTGTCTTTGGGAAGAACATTATTTACTGTCGCTTGACTGTCCCTTCTCCTCCCACATCCGATGGTATGGAAGGTACATTGATGACCTCCTTCTGGTGTGGGAGGGGGATGGGCAGTCGGCGACTCTCTTTGTAGACTATCTAAATAATAACGAGTTCAATCTGAAATTTACATGGCAGTGGCATCCTACTACTATAACATTTTTGGATGTATCCTTGACAGGGTATACAGTACAGGGTGTAATGGTTCCCCCTTTCAGAAAAAATACTGCCAAAAATTCTATTTTAATGGCAAATTCTTTACATCCAAAACATGTCATTAAAAACATACCTTTTGGAGAATTAACACGATTAAAAAGGAATTCTACTACAGAGGAAATTTTTGTTGAACATTCTAATAAAGCACTACAAAGACTAAAATCTAGGGGATACTTAGATAAAGATCTAAATAAAGCAGTTACAAAAATATCACAAGTTTCTAGAGAAAACCTATTACAATATAGTCAGCAAGAAAGATCCCTAAACACTAATAATGTAATTTTTTCTACCTCTTATAGTTCACAATACCATCAAATAATAAAAATTATTAAAAATAATCTTCCTCTCCTTCCAATACAACAAAATATGAGAGAAATTGTAAATAACAATATCTGATTCGTACCTAAAAAAGCTCCCACACTAGGCAAACTATTATCCCCGAGTCTATACTCTTCTGTAGCAAATAATAAAAAAACAAATTCTTGGCTTACAGTAAAAGGTTCATATAAATGTGGACATAATAGATGCATAACATGCAATTTTATGGAACCAGTAAAGGAATTTACGGCAACAGGAGAAAGCTTTCAAATAAGTCTTACATAAACTGCAATACGCGTTTAATATAAATATCTTAACCCCTTAAGACCGAACGCCTGAAAAGTAGTTAATGACCAGAACATTTTTTTAGTTTTGGCCTCCTTGCGTTTAAACAGTTGTAACTTTTTTATTTTTTTCAATGACGCAGTTGGATGAGGCCTCGTTTTATTCGAGACAAGTTGTACTTTATAAGGGAATAGTTTAAGTACACTTATAAATAATTGCAGTATTTTTTTTATTTTTTTACAAAACATTTTTTTAGTTTTCTTTAAAATTTTTTCTACACCATTCACATTTCACACTTAATAACTTGTTAGATTAATTCTACAGGTTATTACGGTCGTGTGGATACCAAAATGTGTAGGTTTTTTTGTGCGTGTAATTTATGTACAATTATTTTTTATTAAATATTTATTTTTATTTTATTATTTATTTTTATTTTTTTACACTTTTATGGGTTTTTTTTGTACTTTTTTTTGACTCCCATTAAGGGAGAACTGTTTAACATTTTTTTTTTTATTTTTTTTTACACTTAGTAATGTATTAGCATATTCATATATGCTAATACATGCTAATCTGTGTCAGTCTGACACAGGCAGTGATTAGGACAGCACACAGTGCATCCTAATCACTGGCTTCTTACACAGACAACTCTGGGGCCATGCTAGGTCCCCAGAGCTGACTGTGCAGCCGGTCCCTGAGCTCTGTTGGGTGACCGGGCGTTCCGATCACCCGACAGAGCAGGGGATCCCTTTGATTGCGCTGCGGTAACGCACCGCCGCAATCAAAGGGTTAAAGCATCGGGTTGCGGAGGTTTCCTCCGCTCCCCGATGCCTGCAGGAGATGCTCTGGGATCGGGGCTGTGTAGTTCAGCCCCGATCCTAGCGCAGCTGTGGCGCCGGGCGCCGCAAACCCCGTCAAAAGACGTCGCTGCAGACGAACGACCGCGCACCGGCCGCCGTCAAAAGACGGTGCGCGGTCGTTAAGGGGTTAATTACCTGTACTGCATGCCAGTTGCAATATGTGGGACACAGTTCCAATAAGCTTAAAAACACGTATAACAAGACACCTTTCTGATGTTAATAGAACCGAGTTTGTTAATACATCCATGGCATCTCAACATTTTGCCAAGAGCCATTCTGGTAATTTAGATTCCTTTGTCTGTAATGAGATAGAGATTGTTAGTAAACCCGAGAGGGGAGGAAACATGAAACATAAATTGTTAATGCGTGAAGCCTGGTGGATCTTCCGTTTGGGAACAAGATGCCCCTCAGGTCTAAATAAGAGACAAGATATAACGTTTCAATATTAAAACGTCAAGTTTTATTTCTCTACAGTATAATCCCATTATCAAATATAGTAACATGCATAGTAACTTTGTATGTTTTAGTTATATTTGTCAATAAAGTTTTTAATCACATGATATTAAAGGATATAAAAACAAGATCACATGAGACATACGTCACACCAAAAATAAGAGAGTAATCTCTCGAAACGCATCGGTGCGTCTCTTCAAGTACTATGCTCAAAGCGATTTGAAATTTTAAAAGAATCTTCAATAAAGCTGCAAGTTTTTAAATATATGTCTTTAAGGACAATGGATTCATTCTTAAGTCGCTGGATGATATCATATTTTTTTCTATTGCCTGCTTAAGGAGGAGTGCCGGCATCACAATCTCTCTGTCCGCGCAACTATTGAATGACCCATACAGGTGAGCTGATTGCATATACTACGTTCTTTTTAATAACCAAAGTCCAAGCTAGAGTCAAAGAACACAGAAGAATCCAACATGGAAAAACAGGCATACTATAGGCAGAGGTAACTGTATAGCAGGCAAGGAAGACAGAAAGCTGAAACCTTAAAGAGGGAACAGGAGAAGGTAGAACCGAAGGGATAGGAGAATGGAAGTGTCAATCAACAAAGGAACAGGTTAACCCAAATAGTACTGGACGATTCCTGGCCAAGGACGTTGGCGAGGAATCAATTAAGTATGCAGCACTAGCAGGCAGAGTTCACACTGGAAAACATTACGTCAAAAACAATGGTTTTCGTTGCGGCGGCCATGGTCGGCGACCAGAGCCCAAAGCTGGGGGTCTGTCGGGCATGATCACGACAATTGAGTTTAGTAACAGTCATCATCAAACAAGGATTCATAATATCCCAAACTGACAATTTAGGTTAAATGGAATTTTACTAACAAGAAAATAAATTTGTGAACAGTCAGACTTTTTTTTTTTTTTAATGATTTTATAAAAGAAACTACCAGAAGAATTGACTTGAAAAGCAAAAATTGGAATTGAAGGGATGTTTCAATAGTCTTCACTGCTCGTTAGTCATTAGGGGAGGGGATGACTTAAAATATATAGATAAAAAAATTATCTTGTAAATCTGCTCATTCCAAATCTGCAGCCAGTCCTATTGATCCCGGCCAATGACATATCAGCATTCATTCTTCACATGACCCTGCAGCTCTTCACAGTCCGCAGTGATCTCTTGCTGGATATAATGCATGTGACTTCTCCAGCCTGTGATTGGCTGCATGGACGTGTGAAGAATGAACAGTGACATCATTGGCCGGGATCATTGGGACCAGCTGCGGCGCTGAAATGCGTGGGTTTTCAATGTAAGGTTTTTTTTTCTATTTTTAATCCCCCTGATGACTAATGAGCAGTAAAAACTTTAGGAATACCCCCTTAATAAATAGCAGTAGTCTTGGTAGTAATTTCCTCAGTTACAGTATATCTATGTACCTGCCGTGGAACAAATTATTGAGAGAGATTGGTGTATACTGTCTAATTATCTGTATATTGCAAAATGATTATCGCAAAAGCCTCAGTGTTTCATCAGGCACCAGACGATAAAGATATGATCACTGTGATCACTAATGGCGACATGTCCCAATACAAATGCGCCATTGATTTGGTGTATTTTTGCTAAAAAAAAACTGCTGACGCCCTATTCTCTATATAAACGAACTGTAATATACCAAAACTAGGCGCATTCTACACCAGGTACGACACATTTGAATGCACCTAAAGTCGGCTCATTAAATGAGCTAGCAATGATATCGTATGTGCCTACATTATGCTATGCGCCTAGAAGGTGCAAAATTTTTTAATTTATGGGATCCGAAAACCCAAACGCCTTTTTTTTTTAAACAGGTTCTTTCCTTTCCCAGATGCACTATAAACTCTTTTAAATTTGCGCCTTAAAAAAAGCGTGGCGGTGCCTCTTTTCAGACATGTCGCCCTGTGTTAAATGAGAAATCAAAGGGAAAGGGTAGATAAAAAACACAAAAAGGGTTTTTTTAAAATTTGCACTAACTGCAAATCCGTAAAAAAGGTGGGAAAACACAAAAAAAAATAAAAGGGTGAAAACTTTTTTTCTTTTAAAAAGGGAAAGGGACAAGATTAAAAGCAAAGGGAAACATTTTTCCCCCCAAATCATTCAAATGTTTTTCATTGCCCCCTGTAAAATTAAGATATTTTTTCCCCAAAAAGGGGAAAAAAAGTCAAAGGGAAAAATTAGGAAGATGTAAAAAAAGTTTTTGTATTGAGTAAATGAGCCCCTGCAATTTTTTCTCCAATCCTTTTTTTTTGTTTTTTGTCCCCATCACCCAAAAACTTTTTTAAAGCCCAAAGGGGGGCATTTCACATGTAAGATACCCCAAAGAGAAGCATGATAACAATCTTTGGGGACACTTTTTCAGGTTGCCAAAGTAGTTGCTAGTTGATGATGGTGGAAGCTGGGTAATGCTAAAATTTAAAAAAATTTAAAAAATAAACTTTGTTTTACAGTAAAAATTTAAAAACCGGGCGCATAAAAACTAAATTTTCCTTCAAAGAAAAATTTAAACTATTTTTTTTTTATTTTCCTGTATTTTTCACAAGGGGTCGCTTCAATAGGTCCCTGTTCAGTTCTACTCTGGTTGGAACAAACTTCCAAAATGCCCTAAACCCAATCCCTAATGCTAACCATAACTGTAACCATGACCTTAAAGTGTGTTCCAATGAACTCTTCTCAGCGCCTCAGGTCAGCTCATAGCTAGCTTGCTAGGGAAAATTTCAAACAGCGGCATTTGGGGGGTAAACCCAAAAAGGGTTTAATTTAAAATCATTTTTTTTTTTTTTCCCCATTTTGTTCTGATTTAAGTGTCATTTTATTGATCTGATAACCCCTTTAACTAATGCTCAAGCAAGCAGAAATGAATTTAGCTTTTTCAGTACTCCTTTGCTGAGTGTCAGACTGGGGTGCTTAGGGCCCACGGGGAATTTATTCTAGGGGCCCCAACAGGGGTTTATTTTCTGTTTTTCGGCCCCCCGCATTTGGGGTTTACAGCTACTGTAAAGGGCTGATCGAGGATAATACATTCAATTTAAAAAAAAAAAATCCAAAAGGGCTACTAGCTCAGGGGACCTAAAACCCGGGGGTTTTTCCCTTGGGGGGGTTCCCCTAATTTTTCCTTTTTTTTACCCCGTCAAAACCTGCCTTTGCTTAGTGGCCCAGGAGCTTGAAAATTTGACAACTCTATAATTTCCATACTAAGCAGGTTAATACTAGATCTCATGACCCTATAATCATTATTGAACGGGAGAGTATCAGTCTTTCTTGTTTGACACTAGTTATGTATCTGTTATATAGACAATTATGGGATTATTTTTAAGATCTCGCCCTCTTTTTTTGTGAGAGCTTAATGAGGCAAAGGGGCTGTAAAACTTTTGGGGTTCAAAAATTTTAAATTGCCCCAAAACCCCCCTTTCCCGACTTTTAAACAATGATAGAAAAACGTCTTAAAACATTTAAAAACACAAACCCAAAGGAAAACCCGGGAGGAACACAAAACCCTTTCAATAAAAGGTTTTAAAAAATAATCCCCCCTTAAAAAATTACTCATTTATATTCTTATGCAAATTAAAATGTAGTTTATATTCCACCACAAACAGCAAAGGTATTATATCAATATCATTTAAAAAGCTTATTGATAATCTTTCCCTATCCTGGGTCTCTGGGTGCGATTTTTTTTTGCATTAGATTTTTTGGGATATAAAGATTTCCCCCGTTTTTTTTTTGCTTTTAAATGTACCTCCTGAAACCCAAAGTAAAATTTCCCCCATTAAAAACTATCAAGTTTTTATTGGGTTTGAGATGAGGGGAGCAGTAAAAAGTTCTAGTTCGATTTGAAACCCCCCGGCTTTAGTGTGTTTTGGTTCGAGGTTCTAAATCCCGTGGGAGAAGATGTTCTGGTTTTAATTTTTTTTAACCCATAAAAAGGGGGAGGGGAACTGCAATTAAACCCTCAATAACAGTAAAAAGATACGTTGGGAAACCCCTTAGTAAAGAAAATTTGGCTCAAAAAGTTACAGGAAAAAATTGCGAGGGTAAAATACTTTTAAAATTCCCTTTTAATGACTAACTGAAAAAAAATGAGGACAGCTTCAACAGGGGGGTAGCTATAGGAGTTTTTAAACCGGGAGCAGCTGCTACGGGGGCCCCGCAACCTGAAAAAGGGGCCCAAAAACCCCTTTTGGGCACATAGGAGATTTGGAACGGTGTGTTTTTTTCAATTACTGAACCCCCCAAAAAAGGAACTTTTGGGCACTTTTAGTATGATTTACAAATCCAAGCACTCTTTTATAATGTATATCCATGTATAAAAAAAAAGTTTTGGCGTTATGTGGCCTTCAAATGTCACCCCAAAAAAAAGCTTCTTTGGGGGTTGGGGAAAAAATGCAGCCCGGGAATACAAAAAACCCCAAAAATTTTAAAGTCTAAAGGAGAGGAAAATGCTATCTAACTAACAAAAACATCTGTAAAAATACAGAAAAGTGAGCTGAAAATGGCCCTTCAAAAAAAAGGGAAACATGAACTTTTTAATTAAAAACATGTCATGTGATTTTAGCAGCCCAAAAGAGAGCCCTACACCAAAGAGAAAGAAAGTTTTTTTTACACTTTCTCTGTTTCTCTGCAGTGATTGGGTGGCCAGCAAAAGGGACAGAAAGGGGGATTGGAAAGGCTGCCCAAAAATGCAGAAACTGCTGAAAAAAGAAAATGAAATGGCGTGGCAACTAGAACTTTGAACTTTAACTCGAAAAAACAGTAAAATTTTTTGGGTTTGGTTTTGAGGGGTTTTAAAAAAATTCGGGAAGTTTCAAATAGAACTTATTTTTTTTTTCCCAGAAAAGGTTCGATTTTAAAATTTTAATTTTTTATTTTTTATTAAATTTTATTTAAAAACCCATTTATTCCAGGCGCTGTACAATTTGAGGGGGTTTTCATACATAACATAAATCAAACCCAGTACAGTTATAAAAAAAATTTTTCACGACAGAGGGAGAGAGGACCCTACCCGCGAGGGCTTACAATCTACACGGAGGGGGAAAGAGACAGGAGGTGAGGGGCAGAGATGTCTGTGGATGTAGTAGTGACAAGTTTAGATCAACACTAGTTCTGGTCTTCCCTTGCTCCTCAAGCTGGAACAAAGTTTTTCATGAAGGCCTTTCCATAGTCAATGAAACAGACTTTTGACATTTGTTTGACTGTAGTGATGTCCCTTGACATTTTCTAAAACCTGCTTGCACCTCTGATAGTTCTCTTTCCAGGTATGGAGGCAGTCTCTGCTGAAAAATCTTCAGTAAATTCTTGCTGGCAAGGGGTATCAAAACAATCGTGTAATAATTTACACAGCCGGTTGGATCTTTTCCAGTCAGTTGGCCATGATGATGTTTCCATATTGTTTGGAACAGTCTTATAAGTAATAGCTCAATCCGACTGCTGTAATAATTCTGTGGGAATGCCATCAATGCCGGTGCCTTGTTCTTCCTTCGTTATGCAGATGAGACAGCATTGTTGGCCAAAAGCAAAGATAATTTGAAATACCTGCTTACCAAGATAAAGAACATAGAAATTTAGATTGCACCTAAACATGAAGAAGATATGACAACTTGCAAAATGTAGTATTTAACAGTTAAAGGGGCTTTACCATATGGCAGTTACACAGAGCCCTTTCGTCATAATCAGCTTTAGGCTACTACTTCATGGTCAGGCAGTGGAAGGATCTATAGCTTTGGCTGAGCTTTATACAGTGAGATGACTTCAGGAGATTTAATCTGTAGAAAACAAAGCTACAGAACTCCCAGGAGTGAAAACAAGTACTTTTCAAAAGTAAACAATCTAATCTTGTTAGAAATAAAGGGCGACATGTCTGAATTCTGGCATTGATGGACCAGTTCTAAATCGCTTTAAGGCAGTGTAGAATGCGGCAGAATGTATGAACCTGTTCTTCTGCAGGTCATATATACCGGGCAGTGTAGAGCCAATACCACAATCTGGCTCAGGGACCACCTTTAAACCCTGTCTGCTGTTCTTCTGCAGGTTTATACCTACAGGCCAGTGTAGAGCCAATACCACAAGTCTTGCTCATGCACCACCTTTACCCTGGTCTGGCTGTTCTTCTGCAGTCATATATACAGGGAATTTAGAGCCATTACCACAAAGTCATTGCTCAGGCACCAATTTACCCTGGTCTGGCTGTTCTTCTGCAGGCCATACATCCACGGCAGTGTAGAGCCAATACCACAAGTCTGGCTCAGGCACCACCTTTACCCTGGTCTGGCTGTTCTTCTGCAGGTCATACATACAGGTCAGTGTAGAGCCAATACCACAAGTCTGGCTCAGGCACCACCTTTACCCTGGTCTGGCTGTTCTTCTGCAGGTCATACATACAGGGCAGTGTAGAGCCAATACCACAAGTCTGGCTCAGGCACCACCTTTACCCTGGTCTGGCTGTTCTTCTGCAGGTCATACATACAGGGCAGTGTAGAGCCAATACCACAAGTCTGGCTCAGGCACCACCTTTACCCTGGTCTGGCTGTTCTTCTGCGGGTCATACATGCGGGGCATGTGGGAGCCAATACCACAAGTCTGGCTCAGGCACCACCTTTACCCTGGCCCTGGCTGTTTTTCCCTGCAGGTCATACATACAGGCAGTGTAGAGCCAATACCACAAGTCGGCTCAGGCACCACCTTTACCCTGGTCTGGCTGTTCTTCTGCAGGTCAAACATGCAGGGCATTGTAGAGCCAATACCACAAGTCTGGCTCAGGCACCACCTTACCCTGGTCTGGCTGTTCTTCTGCAGGTCATACATACAGGGCAGTGTAGAGCCAATATGACAAGTCTGGCTCAGGCACCACCTTTACCCTGGTCTGGCTGTTCTTCTGCATGAATGTGGTGCGACGCCCCCAGAATACCCCTAATCTTTGGCACATTAAAAAGTGTCTTTGGCGCATTACAAATGCACTTATCGTGCCAAAGTTTGTAGTGCGTGTGTTTTTGGCTCAAAGTACACCAGAAAACTGGCGCAGCCCCTCCATACATGTCACCCAAAGACTCTGCACCATCTTACCATGGTGACATTCCCTGCTCCGTCTAATCAGGAAGGGTACCAGGGTTGCCTATTAATCTGGCGAGTTCTATTGTGCATGAGTTGGACGAGCGAGTTGGAAAAGAGTAGATTGTGGTGTTGTAGAATGCTGTGGCTGTATCAGTGTCATGAAGTGTGAATATGGTAGAGAGAGGTAGGAGAAAGCCTGAGAGAGTGTGAGGACCAAGACTTTGGAGGATCCTGTGAGGGTGTGTTAGTTTCAGTTCTGTAGGGACAGTTGACAGGAGGAGGGGAGGTAAAGTTAGCAAATTATGGTCTGATATGGGAAGAATAGAGTTTGAGATGTTAAATGGATTGCATAGGTGGGTGAAGATGAGATCCAGCATGTCTCTCGCTGTGTGAGTGGCTCCAGACCTCCACTGTGAGAGGCCGAAGAAGGAGGAAAGTGATAGGGGTTTGGTAGCAGCTGAGTTCTGTGTGTCAATGAGGATGTTAAAATCTCCCAAGATGATAGTGGGTATGTCAGCAGATAAAAAGTGCAGAAGCCAGGTGGTGAAATGGTCGAAAAAGGCAGTTGTGGGGCCATATAGTCGGTATATGACAGCCACTTTGGAGGGGGGTAGATGCAGACAGAGAGTCCTGGGGAGTGAGGGAGCATATAAGTGGGACTGGGATAAAAGGAACAGTTTTCTGATAGGAGAAGGCCAACACCTCCACCACGCTTGCTGCCAGGGCAGGGGGTATGGGTAAATTGAAACCTCCATTATAGATTGCAGCAGGGGAGGTTGCGTCAGAAGGTATCACCCAGGTATCACCCAGGAAGGATAGGTTGCAGGAGATGAAAAGGTTGTGGATGAAGGGAAGTTTGTTGCGCACAGAACGTGCATTCCAAAGAGCTCCGGACAGAGGGATAGGTATGACGGGAGTGAAGGGAATGGGGTTGAGGTTCTCTACTACTGTATGTACCACATGTCTATGACATCTCACCAGGAAGTCAGTGCATGGACAGTGGATTTCTAGTACATTAAAATAAGAATATTTATAAAAGTACATGTTAGTAAATTACCAGAGAGAAGAAGATGGACACTTGATCATGTCAGAACAAATACTGAGGTAAATAGACCTTAGTAAGGGGGGAGGTTGGAAAGTCACTTTCATTAGAACATTCTCACCTCGTCGTGTGTAGAGCGTCTGTACCAGTCTATGTGTCTTCATGGTAACAGACAACAAACAAACCCTGTTTAGTTTGCTCCTTAGATCATACTAGCTTTTATCTGTGCTCTACGCTTTTGATGATCTACTGAAATGTATGTTAGGAAGACATAGTGGAACACATAAAAGGAAGTATGACTGCAGGGTAGAATTAAACAGGGTGCAATATCTGTTACCATGGAGATGCACCCGTCCCCATAGAAACTAAAGACACAAAACAGCAAAATATTTTTAATGAGGACTATTTGTGAAGTTGTTTTACCTTCATTTTAGATACATTTGAAACATTATAAAAGCTGCATAGTTCTACATACGGCTTTTCAAGGAAAAAAAGTTAGCTCAAATCTCCATTTATAACTTGCAGAGAAGCTAGTGCACACTGTTGTGACTGCAAAAAGTAAATTTTCAAACATCAAATACAGCAGTGCATAGCCACACTAAAACCCATACAAACGCTAAAACCATTTAAAAGCACTTTTGCTGGGCCCTTTAAAACCATAAAAAAATAAGGGTTTAGTGCGCATTTTTATCAAGTTGCGTATGCTCACCTATCTTGTGAAGTTAGCAACAATACATTCAGGCATTTTGCCCCACAGAGAGGTATTAGTGTTAGGGTCCCACCTGATAAGGCTACCTTGATGTGGTAGGGGGGCATATAACGTGATCAAGCTGTGAATTAAACGTCTTTATTTTTTATATGTGTAAAGCATAGCAGTAATGCATTTTGAATGTTCTACTAGTTCAATCTTTGGATGGGTTTTAGTGCTGGCTAATTGCTGCTGTATTTGGTGTTTGAGAATCTACATATAATTTCTAATAAAAGGGGTTGTCTCATTTCAGACATTGAGGGCATATTGGTAGGATATGCTATCAATGTCAGATAGGTATGGGTCCCACCTTTGGGTCCCACATCCAGGCTTGCACTGGCGCATGAAGGGATAGGAGATACCCCTGGAGGGCCCCTGAGCATTGCATACCTGGAGTTTTGTTTAAGCTGCATATACATTCTTGGGAAGGGCCCAAAAAGAAAAGAGAAAGATGCAAAAAGCAAGAGGCAAAGTATAAGAGGCAAGTACAGTAGCTGTAGGGTGGGTCCCCAGAATAAAATTGACTGGTTGGCCCTCGGAATGAAATTCCTCTGCTGGGCCCTAGACACCCCAGTACAATATTTGTCTGCATCTATCTTAAGAATAAGCCCTGAAACCTCTCCTATATGTACAAAGATCGTCTAAATTGCACCAAATATCCACAGTGGGACCCTGTAAGATCTGACAAAGCAGTCTCAAATTGTGGCATTAACTTGTATGTGATGTTCTCACTTCTACTCTATTCCAGCAGAGTCAGTGCCAATCTTTCTTAATACACTAATTGCCTGTTTTGCAAATGTAATACAGTGAGGATTAATAAAGTTATTAAACTATTTATACACATGAATAATAGACGCTATAATGCACTTTTCACTTTGTACTTTGGCACTTATGGATATATGTATATATTGGAACTGTAATCTTAATCTTGTATTGCTATGGGTTGCACCCTGGCTTGTGCCTGCAGTCATGGATGTGCCCATGTACTTACTTGCTGAGCTGTGCTGCATCTTGTTCTCATTATCAATCAAATTCCTGCTTTGATGGTCTTCTTTCCAGGGCGAACTCACCCACCCGGGCCAGAATGACACCAAGCTTCCCAATGCCCTGAGACCAGAGCCCTCTTAAATAACCCCCCCCCCCCCTCCGTTCCTCACGTGCCAATTTGTTGTGTGCTTTGGTGAGTTTAGAGAGTAAGTTCCGTGTACAATTCTCCAGTATGACCATTGGCTTGTTCCTGACTTTACTGTTTATCCGCTGCCTACTCTGACCTTCTGTCTGTGATGCAAAAACTTTGCTTTCCAGATCCCTTTTATAATGAGTTAAATGGAAAAAAACCAGGGGACTCCTTTGTCTCCATTTCTTGATGCAATTCTATTACTGATGAGCGATTACGTTGACTATCGTCATCGGGTCGATAGTCGATATCGGCAATTATCAAGACGATTTCCGATAGTCGATAATAGTTAATCGCCAATGACCATTAAAGTCTATGGAGATGGAACAACACCTTAATTATTACACCCAAACGGGGCTGGAGAAGCTGGAATTTTAAAATCCACAACAGTCAAATGGACACGTGCTACATCTTAAGCAACACACTTTGGTTTTTAAAAGCCACAAGAAAAAAAAGTCACAGACCATTACTATCCCTGTCTTGTACCACAGCATGACCTTAAATCTGCATCACCCACAAATTAAAAAGTGCCAGAAGGCAGTATGATTTGAACCATCATTTACTTGAACTGGACATTGACTAAAACTGTCCTGGAACGCAGCATTGACCCTTAAACCTATCTGACCCACAATTAAAAAGTGCCGGAAAAAAGGGGTCTTTTAACCACCATTTTAGTTTCACTGGACATTGACTATACCTGTCCTGGGCCACAGCATGACCCTTAAACCTGTCTGACCCACAGATTTAAAAAGTGCCTGAAAAAGGAGTCTTTGAACCACCATTTTAGTTGAACTGGACATTGACTATCCCTGTCCTCGGCCACAGCATGAGCCCCAAACCTGCATGACCCCACATTTAAAAAGTGCCGGAAAAAGGAGTCTTTTCAACCACCATTTTAGTTTTTACTGGGCATTGACTATACCTGTCCTGGAACGCCCGCATGAGCCCCAAACCTGCATGACCCCCACATTTAAAAAGTGCCAGAAAAAGGAGTCTTTCAACCACCATTTTAGTTGAACTGGACATTGAATATCCCTGTCCTGGAACGCAGCATGAGCCCCAAACCTGCATGACCCCCAGATTTAAAAAGTTCCGGAAAAAATGGGTCTTTCAAAACCCCCATTTTAGTTTCACTGGACATATACTGTCCCTTTTCCTGGACCACAGCATGGCCCCAAACCTTCAAAGACCCCCAGATTAAAAAGTGCCAGAAAAAGGGGTCTTTGAACCACCATTTTAGTTGAACTGGACAATTGACTATATCTGTTCTGTACCACAGTATGACCATTAAAGCTGTCTGACCCACAGATTAAAAAGTTTCCGGAAAAAAGAGTCTTTCAACCACCTTTTAGTTGAACTGGGCCCTATACTGTCCCTGTCCTGGACCACAGCATGAGCCCCAAACCTGCATGACCCCCAGATTAAAAGTGCCGGAAAATGGAGTCTTTCCAACCACCATTTTAGTAGAAACTGGACATTGACTATATCTGCCCCGGGAAAAACCCACATCTTTTAAGTCTTCCCCACCCC
>JAODAL010012457.1:0-95338 GCA_025379985.1 Phyllomedusa bahiana | reverse complement strand
TCTAGGGTTTTTTGGGATTTGGGACAGCCCATATGATGAGGTCATGTCTTTGGAAGCTTCTGATAGGTTTATTGGCAACATCTGAGTTAGAGACACTACAGTGTATGTATTTATTGCACACCAGAAACACACTATTTCTGTGTGTAACATCATGGGAAAGTATAAAGAAATCAGCCAAGAAATCAGGAAGAGATTTGTGGACCTGCACAAGTTTAGATCATCCTTGGGTTCAATTTACAGATACCTGAAGGTGCTTTGTTGATCTGTACAAACATTTATATGCAATTACAAACAATATGGAAATGTCCAGCCATCATCCCACTCAGGAAGGAGATGGGTTCAGTGAATCGAGTAATGTATCAACATGGGCTGAAAGGCCACTCTGCCACAAGAAGCCATTAGTCCAAAAGAAACATATAAGAGCCAGACTTATGTTTGCAAATACAGGAACAAAGAACTACAATTTTTGGAGACATGTCCTGTGATCTGACATAACTAAAATTTAACTGTTTGGCCATAATAACCATCATTATGTTAGAATGAAAAAGGGAAAACCTTGGAAGCCTAAGAACATCATTCCAACTGTAAAAACAAGGGTGGCAGCATCATGTTGTGGGGTTGTTTTGCTGCAGGAGGGACTGGTGCACTTCACAAAATAGATGGCATCACAAGGAAAGAAGAGTATGTGGAAACACTGAAGCAACATCTCAAGATATCAGCCAGGAAGTTAAAGCTTGGGCGGAAACGTGCCTGCCAAATGGACAAAGTTTACTGCCAAACTGGATACAATGTGGCTTAAAGATAACCAAGTCAATGTTTTGGATTGGCCATCACAAAACTCTCATCTCAATCCTATTGAAGATTTATGGGCAAAGCTAAAAAGGCAGAGGTTTAACCCCTTAAGGATCCGGCGTTTTTTTTTTGTTGTTGACACGTTCGTTTTTCCCTCCTCGCCTTTCCAGAGCCATAACTTTTT
Organism: Phyllomedusa bahiana; assembly: GCA_025379985.1. NCBI lineage: Eukaryota > Metazoa > Chordata > Amphibia > Anura > Hylidae > Phyllomedusa > Phyllomedusa bahiana. The sequence continues at coordinate 94,362 of JAODAL010012457.1, read as the reverse complement.
TATTTTTCCACCTACATAGACACATGAGGGCTTTATGTTGCAGAACAAGATGTAATTTCTAATGGTGTTATTCACTATACTATAGAATATACTGGGAAACTGCAAAAAAATTCCAAGTGGGACAAATTGTGAAAAAAAACTTATTTCCGCCATGATTGCGGGGGTTTTGCTTTTACAGCATTCAATCTTTGGTCAATACAATGTATTTTCTGTATTCTACAGGTGGATACGCATCCGGCAATAACAAACATGTAGGGTTTCCGTTATGTTTTGGTACCGTAAAAAAAAAACCCTTTTCTATTTTTTAGATTTGCGCCGCGGCGCCAGTTTGTGCGACCAGTAACTTTTTTGTACTAACACCTACGGACGTCAGTGCATTTTTTGCGGGCTGAAGTGTACTTTTTATCGCTAGCAGTTTGGAATGGATGCGACTTTTTTGATCACCTTTATTCCATTTTTTAAGTGACATAAAATGATCAAAAAATGCAATTTTGGCGTTTGGGATTTTTTTTCTTCTACGGTGTTCAGCGCACGGGATAAATGATGTTATATTTTTATGGATCGGACTTGTTTTTGTACTGTAAAACTTTATTTATTTATTTTTTTTACTTTAACATTGAGGCCACCTATGGTACTCGCGGAGCGATTCCCCTGCAAAGCCCCTTATGGACCCTGGGACGTACTCATATGTTCAGGGTCCTTAAGGGGTTAAGCAAGGCGACCTATAAACGTAGCTCAATTGCACCAATTTTGTCAGGAGGAATGGGCCAAAAGCTTGTGGGAGGATATCCAAAACGTTTGACCCAAGTCATACAGTTTAAGGGCAATGCTACCAAATACTAATGAAATGAATGTAAACTTTTGACTTTGCAGAAAGTAATAAAAATGCCTTAAAAATATTTCTCTCATTATTCCGGCATTTGGCAAATATAATTTTGGTTCCTAATTGGCCTAAAATGGGTAAGGTTTATTCTGATTTCATGTGAGAAAAACATACATGGGTTGGTCGATGGAAAAGTTGAGAAGATCCCTAGTTCCCTAGTTTTTATGACTTTATTAGAAAAGCCATATCTTCTTGATTTTCATTCAGTGTTGCATACGAGGGCTTGGTTTGTTGAGAAGCGAATTATATTTTTTTTAACAATTTTTGAGTATCTTATCTTCTTTTAAAGGTGAAGAAACCAACAGCTCCGCCACTGAGAGATTTTGGGATTTTTTTTTGCAGCATACAGTAAGTTTGATATAACATAGAATAAAAGAAAAGGACAATGGATTGGCACCAGTCAAATCCTCATTGACACAATCAGCATTCTGATGTATGGATGTTTTATTCCCTCAGCGTAACTCAGTGGTGCCTGCTAGTATAGAGAGTCCCATTTGAAATACTTGCAGCACTCACCGATACTTTTTCATACTTTCATCCATATGATCGGGAGAGCGACACACACTCAGCCTACAGCCGTTCAGGTGGCATGAGACGGCTCACTGTGTGTTGCTCTCCCATTCATGTGCCAATGTTTAGATTTTATGGAATAAAAGTGTGAAAAAGGATCGCGGAGTGCTGCATTCTCTTTTTAGAAGTATAAAAACTGAACTGTTTGTAATGGTCAGCAGATATACTTCTGAGTCTTATATACATATTTAATAAAATCTTATGCTGTAAATAACATATATCACAATCAACTTGTCCACACAACACTGTATTATTACTGACCCTCTTATCTTTTGGTGTAATGATGATTTCCTTGTTTTCTTCAGAAACCATAGCACACGTGGAATATGAGGATTTCAGCATATTAATCACAAGATCATTAGACAGGACATCCAATTTCTTCACTTCATCCCCAGTCACATTCACACTTCCAGCAATGCCAAACCTTAATGTGCAAAAAAAATGAAGCATTTCAGCTCATGTTGGAATCAATCTTTAAATTACATTTCTACAGTAAGAATTATCAGAGGTGTAACTAGAAGTTCATGGGCTGAGATGCAAAATCTGTAAAAGGACCCCTAACTATCATAAGCCCCTACCTATCCCAAATACTGTATATGTAGGGATAAGATTTTTTTTCCTTCCTCCCAACATCAGTCTCATCCCCTATTACATGTTAAAAGTCTTGTGTGGCTGAACCAAAGGGGTATGATATCAAAGACTGCTCTGAAAAGCTTCACCTCTTAGTCACCTGATCTCCTGGGCTTTACACAGAGTTCTTTTGTGTTCAGACAAACAGAACTATTAAACATTCTGTCATCAGACAGATAAGAGCTGATGCAGAACTGCAGGAGGAACACAGGAAATATAAAGGAATTATGTTATCAGACTTGTTGTTTAACTCACGTTTTTATGTTAAAACATTTTTTAAGAATTTTTGGTTATTTTTCATGTTTTCATTTTCATATCACTAACAAAATTTTTCAAAAATATTGAAACCTTGAGGTTTTCATCTTGGCCACTAAGACTCAAAATAGTCAGAAACTTCCTGTTCTGTGGAAAAAACTTTTCAGCAGTCTCCTCATTGTAACCTAACTACAATGTGTATAGATAACACAGGATCCACCATTCACAATAGGAGATAGAGGAGATAATCACAGATCCCCCTAATCCCTTCTTCCCAGGTCACAGGGCATGCCTAGAAAACTGTACTATAGAAGTCAGTGAGTCTGCTCCTGTTCACAGGCTCCTATGTCCATGTAGCTGCTACACAGCATCTCTCTAAATGCTGTTAAAAGCAGCTCAGGCAAGATGGCTGCCCCCATAATCATATACAGACAACAGAAATAATAAATCTACAACCAGAAAATTACAACAGCTAAAGAGAAAAGATCATGCAACAGTATCTAGTTTTAATTACTGAAACAAATATTGGTAATGCATTATCTTTAATGAAAGTACATTACAAAAGTTCCTGTCTTTAGGAAACATTTTTTTCCCACTAGACAATCAGTTTAATTGTCAAAAGTACAAAAATGTTTGAAATCTTGTTCGGACTTAAAAATAGAACAAATACATAGATCCAAAGCCATCCCTGTCCAGTTGTCCAGTCTCGACACTGTAAGTGACTGTTGCACCAGGTTACCTAGTAAAACTTTTGTGTAACAAGTCAATTGTCTTATAATAAAGTTGCAGATTATGTTATTCAACCTATAAAAAAAGAATATGTTTGTTGCAAGTAATGTAGACCAATATGCAGGGGTGTAGCTACAGTACAGGGGGTGCAGCAGTAGCAGTCACTACCTGGCTCTACAGCCTGTGGGGGCCCAAAAGCCCTTCTGCCACATAAGAAGACATGGTGAATGGTCCCGAAGGGGCCCCTTTATCAGTTTATGCACTAAGGCCCAAGAGCTTGAAGTTACGTCACTGCCAATATGTGAAACACTCATGAAATTAAAAACCTGATAATAAAACTGGAAAAACTGAACAAAAACATGACAGCATATTAATTCTTTATTTTGCACTGTATTATATCGGTTTTAGGAAAAAGTGTTACTTTTCTGGCTGGCTTCACAAAGACTGCACCCTATGTACTCGTGTTCACAAAATATCCTAGATGTCGCCTCCTGAAGTTAGGACCTTTCACCTAGATTACTTTTGAACTGGCTGAGGAGAGCAGTTTCCAAACTTCTCTAGGTATAGACTCCCCAATTGTACCATAAACACACACTAGGGCTGATACATTTGTATTTCTTTACTTTAGAATTTTTTTTTTACAGGTGCATAAAGTGCAAAGCGACAAACACCTTAGGCAATGCAAACACATAAACAATGTGGCAGTACTTAGCTGACATGTAGAGGTTCATTTCAATAGATTTATGTCCATTATTTCTTAGTAGGACGCTGAAAGCTGGAGTGCAGCGGGGTGCTGCCTCGCAGCAGCGCGACGTTTCAGAATGATTACTTTCCTTTCTCAAGCATGCGCTGTGAGGACAAGTCTACCTCTTTATCCTGGTTTAGCAATCGCACCGGTGTGTATAGGCTTACTGTGAGTTAGAATTTAGTTTTAAGATAATGTTTTTAACGTATATATGTAGTATATTGTACATTGAACAGTTAATGAAAAAGGTAGCAAGATAAGATACGAAGAGCATTAGTATGAACTTGTTAGCTCACTACAAGTAACATTTTAGGTTAAAGGATTCGTTTAACCCCTTAGGTGCTATTGTATCCATTTTACAGATCCAATAAGTTTCTCTCTGTAACAAATTTATTTTATCTTGATGAGGGTCTCTGTTATGGATTTGTTCCAATACACACCAACGTAGGTCGCAAACATTGTGATGCTGTTCATCAAAATATTTGGCAACCGTTGTTTCTCCAAATTCTTTGTCTCTTGATTCTTTATGGTTTTTAAAGTTACGTATAGCAGATCTGTGTTCTCCTATTCGTATCTTAAGGCCGTGTTCACACGGCTTATTCCCGACGGATTTGTGAGCCGTATTGAGCTCACAAATCCGCCGTGAATAAGGGGCGGGACGGGGGCGGGGCCGGAGCGCTGCTCCCGGCCCCATAGACAATGCATTGTTTACAGCGTGTACGCGCCGTAAATTATGTGCATGTCACTTTCTCCCCCCGCGGCGGATTCGCCGAGCGGGGAGGAGCGACGGAATCCACTGTTCTCTATGAGAGCAGTGGATTACCGTAACGACAGGGACGGATTGGCGCCGTACTGAAGCGCAAATCCGGCGCGGAGTACGGCGCCAATCCGTGCCCAAATAAGCCGTGTGAACGAGGCCTAACAGGGCGGCTGGTCTGACCTATGTAATATTTGCTACACGGACATTTTAGCATATATATCACGTTGCTGCTAATGCAGCTATAAAAACCTTTTATAGGTATTTCATAGCCTTGATGTGGGTGTTGGATAGTGCAGCCTTTTATAATGGCAGAACAATTAGTACAAGACAGGCACGGGTATGTGCCATTTCGACTGGTACGTAGAAATTGTTGTTTTGTACCTGGTGGGGGTCGTATGTCAGAATGTAGCAAGTTGTCACCAAGAGTTTTGCCACGTTTAAAAATAAAACGTGGTTTTTCTCTGACCAAACTTCGAGTCATTTTGTAACAAATGCCAATGGCGATTGATAGCACTTTTGATTATATTAGCATGTTTATCAAAATGTGATATGTAATTAAACCTCGAACGTTGTAGTAACTCTTCCCTATTTTTGGTTCGTATCTCTGCACCCAATTGTATTAGTTTGTTTCTATTGTATCCACGTTCTACAAATTTGTCTAACAGTTCTTGCATTTTTTTATCATAACTTTCTAAATTGGAGCATATACGACGGGCTCTTATTAGCTGACTTTTGGGAATACCATAAAAGGTCTGTGGGGCATGATCACTCGATCGATGTAAAATATTATTATGTTCTGTGGGTTTGGAATAAAGGGTGGTTTGAAACGTATCACTGATAACATCCTTAGTAATTTTGACATCTAGATATTCAATCTCTGTAGTCTGTTTATTAATTGTGAATTCAATTAGAGGAAGACAGGAATTAAGATGACTGCAAAACTGGTCTAGATGTGACTCTGTGCTAGTCCATAACAAGATGACGTCATCGACATAGTGCAGCCAAAGTTTAATATGTTGAGAGAACTCTGAACTATGGACATGTTATCTCTCAAACATTAGCATAAAAAGATTGGCTACACTTGGAGCTACGGGAGATCCCATAGACGAACCTTGGGTCTGCATGAAAAAATCATTACCAAATCTGAAATAGTTTTTTAAAAGAACTATGTCTAACAACGTCATCAAGAAAGATATATGGTTGTTTGATAATTTAGCATCCTGCATTAATGCTTCCTTCACTGCTTGTGTACCTAAATCGTATGGTATATTTGTGTATAGTGACTTAATGTCCAACGTACTCACAAATGTAACATCTCTGCAGTTTATATTTTGAATTTTATGAAGAAACTGTGTGGTATCAGTTAAACATGATGTTTCTTTTTTTATGTGCTTTTGTAGATACCCATCAATATATACTGCAAGAGGTTCAAGTACAGAACCCATCCCGGACACGATGGGTCTGCAGGGTGGTGATTCAATATCTTTATGTATTTTGGGTACAAAATATATAACTGGGATACGTGGATGAGGTACAGTTAGGAAATTTTTCACATTGGGATCAATGATATTTAGTGCGAGTGCTTCATCTAAGATGGAATAAATTTCTCTCTTAATATCATTAGTAGGATCATTTGATAATTTTTGATACACTCTATCATCTTGTAAATGATCTTGGGCCTTAGCAATATAAAAATCCTTGTCCATAATAACTGTTGCCCCCCCTTTGATGAAGCACTCCGCATCTTACTACAGTTAGCACAAGGAAAAGGTGCTCTGTAGGCGTCCAAACATTGAATATTTGTAAGTACTGTGCATTATCCTTATCTTGTCACTTATTTTGGATAGTGGAGTTTATTGTCTCTATTGTTGATTACATTGTAGATTTCACTTGATGTGGCTTTGCTGTAGTGAGACTTTTCCTGGGTGAATTCGCTTGTTAAATTGAGGCCCAGGGATAGTTCTCAGCATAACTGTAAGTAACCAATGGTGTATTTGAGCTGTGTCTGACTCCACACCGGAACTGGTGAGTCAGTATATCATTGTCAGCTTATATATTTCTACTAATAGCCGCATTATTAGTAGAAATATATAGGCTAATTATGGATAGCACTGTATCTGCTGCCTGGCTACCATTTTGTGATTTTGTGCATCCCTTGTACTACATTATGTGTTGCATCTAAGGCTAACATCTATGGGCTTTTGCCCCTGATGAGTCTCCACATATTGGGGTACGAAACGCGTTGGGCTTGGTGGTTTATGTGATAGCCTGACTTTTCTTATGGTGTACCTTGGGGTGTTTGTTATTTCTGGTTTTAACATAATTTTTTGCACAGGGAATACAATAAAGTTTTATTACTTTCCCGTGTATAGGGTATAATAGGGATATATTCCCCCTCAGGTTCCAGGTGGGACCGTCCTTATTGGGACGAATATCCCATAATTGTGATAGGTAGCTTCCCATGTAGGATTATTATCCAGGGATAGCATTTTCAACTGTTTGGCTGTTTGTACTTTGGAGTGTAATTGACTCCTTTTTATGTATACTATATGTATTAACAATTAAAGTTAAGTTTTATAGTCTAGTCCAGTGAATTACATATCCTTTCTTGGCTATACATTTATTCTCCTGGGAGAGATATACTTCCCGTTGATTTCTCTAAAACCATAAAGAATCAAGAGACAAAGAATTTGGAGAAACAACGGTTGCCAAACATTTTGATGAACAGCATCACAATGTATGCGACCTATGTTGGTGTTTATTGGAACAAATCCATAATAGAGACCCTCATCAAGATAAAATAAATTTGTTACAGAGAGAAACTTATTGGATCTGTAAAATGGATACAATAGCACCTAAGGGGTTAAACGAATCCTTTAACCTAAAATGTTACTTGTAGTGAGCCAACAAGTTCATAGTAATGCTCTTCGTATCTTATCTTGCTACCTTTTTCTTTTAAGATAATGTTTTTAACGTATGTATGTAGTATATTGTACATTGAATAGTACGTCTATACACACCTGTGCGATTTTCAAACCAGGATAAAGAGGTAGACGTGTCCTCACAGCTCATGCTTGAGAAAGGAAAGTAATCATTGCGAAACGTCGCGCTGCTGCGAGGCAGCACCCCGCTGCACTCCACTCCACTGCACTCCACTCCACTGCACTGCACTGCACTCCACTCCACTGCACTGCACTCCACTGCACTCCACTCCACTGCACTCCACTCCACTGCACTCCAGCTTTTAGCGTCCTACTAAGAAATAATGGACATTAATCTATTGAAATGAACCTCTACATGTCAGCTAAGTACTGCCACATTGTTTATGTGTTTGCATTGCCTAAGGTGTTTGTCGCTTTGCACTTTGTTATGCACCTGTAAAGAAATTTTTCTAAAGTAAAAAAATACAAATGTATCAGCCCTAGTGTGTGTTTGAGGAGAGCAGTTGACAGTAGTAAAATCAGCTTGTAGAACAAACCTAGAAAATATGAGTCAAATCTTATACAGAAAAGATGAGTGATCCCAGCTTTCATTCTTCATGAGGAGGTTAATGATGAAAGAAATGAGTTACCATGACATACTAGTTTTCGACATGAGGTCCATAATCCAAAAAGCGCACCACAAGTTAAGTGCAGGCTCATTTTTCATTCTAGTCTCAGCACCAAGCTGCTGGCTCTCCTCCATTTCTGAGCAGCTGATCAGAGTACAGTCCTATGAATAAAGTCATCAGACATTGTGCTTGTATTCACCCTCATGAAGCCACAAGGCTCACATTACCCTCTATCCACCTTCTCATGACCTTGACTATTTATTTCACTTCACCCACAGACACCAACTTCCCTCCACTGAAACAGAGTGGGTCTGTTCACACAATGGATTTTAACATGGATTCCACGTTGATTTCCTCTACAAAATCATTATCCAAACCAACAGCAATTCATTTGAATAGCCAGTTCACACAGTGAACTACAACGCTGATTTTCCACTCCTCAGATTTTAACATCTGTGGTGCAGAAAAACAAGAATAAACATGTTCATACCTTTACGCAGGTGCTGGGGGGGGGGGGTGGATATGGGTTACAGCCAGATTTAGACTCACACATCCAGTTCAGACTATGGGAGGATCTATAGCAGTGATTGACATATGAGCTCTGCTGTTCCTAGCTGTTCCTGTTACTTTGACATGCGTGCTGGAGTTTTATAAAGTGTACTGTACAAGACTACAGAGCTCTAAAGAGTGAACGTTTCTTGTTTAGTAAACAAAGTTCATTGCTAGAGCTAAGACTCTGTAGGAGGTGACTCACCATTGAGTGACAGTAGCTTAGGTCGATGAGAGTTGAGAGGGAGCAAGGAGATGTGGGTTGAGGTGGAGAATATCCAGTGATACTTGTGTGCTTAAAGAGGAGATAAAATCTTTATTTCCTGACCAAAGCAGAATCAACAAAGCAATGTATTTCATAATAGTCTTAAAAGGGTTGTCTCACTACAAAGATTAGCTTTCGACATATAGGGAACAGTAGATAAAGATGTTTTAAAAATAGATTGCTTTGTTTCTTTTTCTTTATTGAGAAGATAAAAGGGATTTTATCGGCTCTGAGTGCGCTCAGTGTAACGGTCTGGAGGTGGATCCACTGGACCACCGCAGGCGATGGTGTAAGCCCACACCAGGGAGCGGAATCTAAGTAGGTCCCGGTATTCACCAGAGCCCGCCGCAAAGCGGGATGGACTTGCTGCGGCGGGAGTCTACCAGGTCGCTTCCACTGGCGGGGCTTGCCTGCGGTGGCGGCCAAGGGTAGGCGAAGTACGGAATCGGCAGGCAGGCTCGTGAACGTAGACAGGCAGAAGGTCAGGGCTGGCGGCAAGGTTCGTGGTCGGTAAACGTAGGCTCGAGGTTCGGTACACGGATAGGAAAGACTAGACAATACTTGGAACGCTTTCTCCAACTGGATATACACCAAGGATCCGGCAAAGGCCGCCAGGAAGAGGCCGGACATAAATAGGAGCAGTGCCCGGCACTGACCAATTACCGGCGCACTGCTCCTTTAAATTTCAAACTGCCGGCGTGAGATAGAGACAGGCTGAACAGGAGCGTGGCCGGGTAAGTGAACGCCGGCGGGGACGGGGGGTGAGCGGACCCCGAACCCGACGTGCGGGACGGGGCTCCGCTAGGTGTCAGAGCACGGATGCGCCCTCGACCCGGGACAAGGGTCGCAGGGGCATCCGTGACAGTACCCCCCCCCCCTTGGGCCCTCCCCCTTGGGCCCCCCTCTCTTACTGGATTGGTGGAATTTCTGGATGATACTGCGATTCAGGATGTTCTCCTCCGGCTCCCAAGACCTCTCTTCGGGGCCGAACCCCTTCCAGTCCACTAAAAAATATCTCTTCCCTCTCGTTCTCCTCATGCCCAGGATCTCCTTGACCTCGAAGACATTGTGCGCATAAGCCACAGACGGAGGAGGGACAGCCTTCAGAGAAAACCGGTTAAGGACCAGGGGTTTCAGTAAAGAGATGTGGAACGAGTTGGGGATTCTCATGGTAGGAGGAAGCCGGAGTTTGTAGGAGACCGGGTTAATGCGGCTGATGATCTCAAAGGGTCCCAGGAAACGGGGTCCCAGTTTGTGGAAAGGCATCTTAAGGCGGACATATCTGGCCGAGAGCCACACCTTGTCACCTGGGGAGAAAACCGGAGGAGGGATTCTTCTTTTGTCCGCTTGAGCCTTCGTGCGCTTGGAAGCGCGGAGCAGAGACTGACGGGTCTGGGACCAGAAGGCCATGTCCTGGACTAGTGCGTCTGCCGCCGGAACCTTGGAGGAAGGTGCCAGAGGGAGAGGAGGGCGGGGATGCAGGCCATACACGATGTAGAAGGGGGAGACCCCCGCGGACTCTGACTCTAGGGAGTTATAAGAGAACTCCGCCCATGGCAGCAGGTTGGACCAATCATCTTGACGTGCCGAGACGAAATGGCGAAGGTAACATCCCAAGACCTGGTTGACCCTCTCTACCTGGCCGTTCGTCTGCGGGTGGTAAGCTGAAGAGAAGTCGAGCTTCACCCGAAGTTGGGCACACAGGGCTTGCCAAAACCTGGAGACAAACTGGACTCCCCGGTCCGAGGCGATCTGCTTGGGAGTCCATGCAGACGGAACAAATGAAGAAAGAATAACTCCGCCAGGCAGGGGGCAGACGGCAGGCCAGGCAACGGGAAAAAATGCGCCATCTTGGAGAAGCGATCCGTTATCACCCAAATAACGGTGTTGCCAGACGAAGGAGGAAGATCAGTTATGAAGTCCATAGAGATGTTGGTCCATGGTTGCTTTGGGATAGGTAGTGGCTGTAGTAGGCCTGCCGGCTTGTGACGTGGCGTCTTGTTGCGGGCACAGGAGTCACAAGACGAAACCAGGTCCTTGACATCCCTTTCAAGCTCTGGCCACCAATAGAACCGGGATATCAGGTGGAACATTCTTCGGGCGCCGGGATGACCGGCCGGCCACCAATGAGCAATGTCCCCATTTTAAGATATGTCTGCGGAGAGCAGGACGCACGTAAGTCCTTCCAGAAGGAACCTTCCGGAGGTCAACTGGAGCTGCCGAGATAAGACGTTCTGGGGGAATTATGTGTTCTGGAGTAGTGTCTTCACCCACCATGTCGGAGTCACGGGAGAGAGCGTCGGCTCGCACATTCTTCCCAGCAGGCCTGAAGTGGATCTGGAAATCGAACCGGGAAAAGAAGAGCGACCACCTAGCCTGGCGTGGGTTAAGTCGCTGAGCCGTCTGGAGATATTGGAGGTTCTTGTGGTCAGAGTAGATGCGGATGGGGTGACGAGCGCCCTCCAGCAGATAACGCCATTCCTCCAAGGCCAGTTTTATGGCCAGTAGCTCCCGGTCGCCAATCGTGTAATTCCTCTCGGCCGAAGAGAACGTCTTGGAAAAGAAGCCACACTTTACAGTCTTACCCGTGGGCCCTTTTTGCGTAAGAACTGCTCCAGCTCCCACAGACGAGGCATCCACCTCCAACATGAAGGGTTTCGCGGGATCCGGAAGCGAAAGGATAGATGCCGTAGAGAAGGCGGACTTGAGCTTCAAGAACGCCTCTTCGGCTTCGACGGGCCAGCTGCGTGGGTTGGCTTGTTTCTTGGTAAGGGCCACTATCGGAGCCACTAGCGTTGAGAAGTGGGAGATGAATTGGCGGTAGTAGTTACAGAAGCCCAAGAGGCGCTGTATAGCCCGCAGACCGACTGGGTGTGGCCACTGCAACACGGCTGACAGTTTCGCTGGATCCATCCGTAGGCCTTGGTCAGAAATGATGTAACCCAGAAACGAGAGGCTAGTCTGATGGAAGAGGCACTTCCCTAGCTTGGCATACAGATGGTTCTCCCGGAGACGCTTCAACACTTGACGAACATGGCTGCGGTGGGTCTCTAGGTCATGAGAGTACATCAGGATGTCATCAAGGTAAACCACCATGCAGGTGTAGAGGAGGTCTCTGAAGACGTCATTCACAAGCGCCTGAAAGACGGCAGGCGCATTACACAGTCCGAAGGGCATCACCAGGTATTCAAAGTGTCCATCCCTGGTGTTGAAGGCCGTCTTCCATTCATCGCCCTTGCGGATTCGGACCAAGTTGTAGGCCCCTCTCAAATCCAACTTGGAGAAAATTTTTGTGCCCCGCAGACGGTCAAAAAGTTCTGTGATCAACGGCAATGGATAAGGGTTTTTCACCGTGATCTTGTTCAGACCCCGGTAGTCTATGCAGGGCGTAAGGTACCGTCCTTCTTTACAAAAAAGAACCCCGCACCCGCGGCAGACGAGGAATTTCGAATGAACTCTTTCCGGAGATTCTCCTAGCTTGGGTCTCAGGAACCGACAGTGGGTAAACTCGGCCTCGGGGAGGACTGGTACCCGGCAATAAGTCGATCGGGCAATCGTATGGACGATGCGGAGGAAGACACATCGGCGTACTCCAGATACTCGGGCGGCCGCCCGGGCAGCGGTCCTGAAGGGTCGAGCGGGAGCAGGAAAGCACCGGGCGAGGTGCCACCAAACAACGCCCCCGACAGTTGGGACCCCAACGAGTCACTTCTCCAGATGTCCAGTCCAGGGTAGGAGATGGCGAAGGTTGCTGCTGCTGGACGGTGGCGAGTTGCTGCAACATGGTGGATAACTGGGTAAGTTGCTGCGCCTGTTGACCGAGTTGCAGTGACTAGCAGGCAATAAGAGTCGTCAGATCCGCCAGGCTGGGTAACGGCACCTTGGCGGGATCCATGGCCGGATCCTACTGTAACGGTCTGCAGGTGGATCCACTGGACCACCGCAGGCGATGGTGTAAGCCCACACCAGGGAGCGGAATCTAAGTAGGTCCCGGTTTTCACCCGCCGCAGAGCCCGCCGCAAAGCGGGATGGACTTGCTGCGGCGGGAGTCTACCAGGTCGCTTCCACTGGCGGGGCTTGCCTGTGGTGGCAGCCAAGGGTAGGCGAAGTAACGGAATTGGCAGGCAGGCTCGTAGTCGGGGACAGGCAGGAGGTCAGGGCAGGTGGCTGAGGCTCATGAACGTAGACCGGTAGAAGGTCAGGGCTGGTGGCAAGGTTCGTGCACGGTAAACGTAGGCTCGAGGTTCGGTACACGGATAGGCAAGACTAGACAATACTTGGAACGCTTTCTCCAACTGGATATACACCAAGGATCCGGCAAAGGCCGCCAGGAAGAGGCCGGACATAAATAGGAGCAGTGCCCGGCAATGACCAATTACCGGCGCACTGCCCCTTTAAATTTCAAACTGCCGGCACGCGCGCGCCCTAGGGGCGGAGCCACGCGCCGTGAGACGGAGACAGGCTGAGCAGGAGCATGGTGGGTATGTGAACGCCGGCGGGGACGGGGGGGTGAGCGGACCCCGCACCCGACGTGCGGGACGGGGCTCCGCTAGGGGTCGGTGCACGGATGCGCCTGCGACAAGGGTCGCAGGGGCATCCGTGACACTCAGATTGCTCTAGGTTACCAACCTGCTCTGCCCTGCTGTTTGTCTTATCTGATAACAGTGATGATGTCATCACACAGGTCTGCATACAGAACTGCTGGCAACTTGGGATCATGAGTGTTATTTGATCTAACAAACAAAGGAGACTAATTACTTTTGTTTACTCTAGCTCTGAAGTTTCTCTGGACTTAAGATAAATAGCTCCACCTCTCATGTCAGAGTAATTAGCAGACCTTTGAGTACAGAGCCGATATGCTAATCACTGCCATAGAACCATGCGCAGCCTGACCAGGAAGAGACAGGATGCATGAATGAAAGCTGCTATTGGCTCTGTGAAACAGCATGGTGAGACAAGCCTTTTAATTTACCCTTTGTTACTTGTTAAAAGCTAATTATTGTAGTGAGAAAACCCCTTTAATATATGTCCTCAAATTATGAAACACTACTGCATCTAAAAAGCTGAAGAGGACAGCTCTTTTGCTTATTGTGGCCCCACTATCAGTTCAGCAGACCCTTAGGCTGCTTGTTTTTTCTGCTGGAGCCATTTCTGATTTTTTTGTGCAAAATATTGTGTGTAAAGCAACTCACATAACTCAAGACTGATCACTGTGTACCATACAGATATGCAACTTTCTAATATACTTTAGTTTTTTAACTCCACATAATTTTTAAGACCGCAATTTGCTTTTACTGAATCAGGACCTTCTTGTTATGGTAATACTATTATATCAATGATGGCACAATAACAATACTAGTCTACAGCATAAATTTAACCAAATGTTTGCAAATGTTTGTTTTGATGTCCTTTTCACAGTTTTTAATTTACTGAAAAAAAAAATCTAAATAAAATGCTGTTTTGCCAAAAATTGTACCAATGCCATGCTAATGACAAAAAGTATGTCTATGTAAAATTTCAGTAATTTCTACAGACTTTTTTAAAGGAAACATCTGATTTAACATTTTCAATGGAAAAAATGATGCAAATTTTTGGGGGTGAATCAAATAGAAAATTTTTTTTTATGTTTTTTTCTTGTAAGTTTCCATCCCGTCAAACGGGGTTGGAATAAAAAAAACCAGCCAAACATGTGCCTAAAAGCTGGATGCATGGAAAAAAAAAAAAAAAAAAAAAAAAAAAAAAAAAAAAAATTGAAACCAGTTCAACTAAATTTTTAATACAAGCAAAAAATAGAGAAAAAAAAATTGTTTCAGCTCCCCCAAAACTCGATTGTTAAAAACCCAGCGCGGGGAAAAGGGACCCCCGAAAAATTTGCCCCCATAGTAAAGGAAAAAATTTTCAAATGGTAATATCCACGGTCTGTAGTTCAGCCACAAGAATTTTTAAAAATTAAAAGTTGTAGCTTTTATTTTTTTAAAATTTTAAAAAATTGAGGAACCATTTTTTTTGAAATTTTTAGCATTGTGATGGCTGTTTTAACTAAAAAACTTTAAAAGGGGGGGGTTTCCACTAAGCAAGGGAAAAACACCCCTGCACTTTAAATTAAGATCGTGTTTGGGGTTTTCGTCTAGGCAGCCCAAAAAACCTTTCTAAAAGCGTTTTTTAAACACGGCCCTAGCAGGGCCCCTGTGAACATCCCCCAAGGGGGCTAAAATTTCACCCCTTTTGGGCTTTTTTAAAAAACATCGGTTTTTTTTTTTCATTAAAATAAAAAAAATATTCCATAAAAAACAGCCTTTGTGGAAAAAAAAAACTTTCATAGCCCTTTTTACAGCAAAAATTTCTCTGTCTATTTTGGGTTGGTAAAAACCTTTTTTCCTCTCCCATTTTAAAGGGGAAAATTCCCCCTCCCCTTGCTAAACAACAAAACAAATTTTAGGTCAGAGGGGCTGTTTTCAGCGCTTTCCCCCTTATTTTTGAAAGGTTTCAAGATTTTCAAAACACCCCTAATGCTCAAATCTGCATTTTCCCCCCCTGAAAAAGTCCGAAAAGAGCCCCTTTTTTTTTCTTTTCCCCCACCCCAGTGGGGGTACCCCCCCGCCCACCTCACAGGGGGTTTTATCCTTTTAATTTTTGTTTAGGTAAAAACAGGGGAATAACTTTTCCAGGGGGCGGGGAGACCTTTTTTGGGCCCGGGGCTAACACCTTTTCAAGAAAAAGATTTGACTTTTAAAACTCAAAAACTACAGCATCTTACAGAATAAGGGCACACCCGCGGGAAAACCCAAAACCTGAATTTATTTTGGCTGCCCCGGCAAGGGGGGCAAAAACCTATGTGGACAGGTTCCCTTTAAAGGGATCCCCCCGGGAAAAAAGTTACGGGGGCGGGAATGAAAAAAGGATGGGTGTACTGCCCCCAAACATTTTTTTTCATGATAAGCCATCTTTTTTCCCAATTTTACAAAACCCCAAATTTGTAATACCCCTTTTTGATACTGAAAACCCCCTTTTCTCTTAACCATTGGGTTTTCCCCTTTAAAATTTTTTTTTCAAAATTTTACCAAATTGTTTTAAAAAAAAGGTTCCCCCAACCCCCCCCCCTATTTTGGCCCCCCCCTAAAAAATTGTTATTTCCCCCCCAAATTTCCCCATTCCCTTACATTTAAATCCCACATTAAAAATTACCCAAAAAATTCCACCCCCCCCCAAAGAAGGGAAACCCCCCCCCCCTTTAAATAAATCGGGGGGTAACCCAAAAGAAAGAAACCCTTTGACTAAAAAGAAAATTCCCCCCAAACCCCCCCCCAACCCCCCCTTGTGGGTTTTAAAAAATGCCCCCCCAAAAAAAAAAAGGAAAAAACCCCAATTTTTGAGAAAAATTTAAAAACCTTTTAAAAATTATTCCTTAAAAAAAAACGTTTTACCTTTTAAAAAAGAACCCTTGTTCCCCAAATAGTGTTTTTTTCTGTTTGCAAAATTTCCCGGGGGTCCCAAAAAAACCAAACCAATTTTTCAGAAAAAAATTTAAATCCCCCAGCATAAAAAAAAATTTTTAATTAAAATGCCAAACTTTAATGAAACAAAATTTAAAAAACCCAAAAGGGCCCAAAACCAAATCATCTGACGCGTTTTCGATTTTTTCCTTGTAGACGATGGGGTGAAAAAAAAAAAGGGTTTTATTTAAAAGCACTGGCCAGTAAATGATTTCCAGAACTAAAACCCAGCCCGGGTTTAATCTTATTAGTTACTGAACTAAATCTTGCAACACGGGATGGGACAGGCACTTCCCTTTTAAATGGGAAAATAAAGCAAAATGCAAAAAATGGGGAAAAGGGGCAGAAATCATTTTTGGGTTTTTTAATTTTTTGGCATTTAGTTTTATGTCCCTTTTATGGGTTTTTTGTTGGTAGGTGCACACACCTGTCAATCTCCGTGCCCAAATTTTTCCCATTCAGTGACGCACAGGATTTAATCCCGGAAAACTTTTTCAGTTCCGGGGTAATTTAAAAGGCCTTTTTTAATTTTTGGGACATTTTAATTTTTTATTTGTTTTCCACACCCTTTTAACCGGGTCAAGTTGGAATTTAAATCAAAAATTTCAATAAGGTCCAATTTTCTTCTACACCCTTTTATATCACAAAAACCCATTTTAAACCCAAAAAAAGGTTTGGAATTTACCCCCCTCATAGAAACTGATCAAATTAGTTTGACCGGTTCCCCATAAAGCCATGCTGGTGCTGTGTTTATTTTTACTGAGATACTCCAGGATAGAAAAAAAACTTTACAATATTTTACAAAAATTAAAGTTGGGGTTTTCACAGGGGGATTTTTACAATCCGTTTTTTACAAGCTTTTTTTAAAGGTTTCGTTTTGGGGGGTCCGCTCTTTTGGGTCCCCAATATGGATCAAAACCCAATTAGCAGTGAAAATTTAAATGCGTCTATGACAAAACAGGCGGGGGCCTTGCCCTGCCCTCGTGTTTCAAAAAGGGGGAGCTCAGCCCCTTTCCTTGAAAATTTTTTGAATGCAATTTTTTTCAAGAGGGAACGGAGCAAATTAAACCCCAACGCAGGGGGGTTCTCTCATGTGAACGCCGCCCCCGTTTTTAGCATAGACAGCAGTGAATTGCACTGCAAAATTTTTTTGATCCATTTTGGGGCCCGACAGTGCGGACCCCAAGCAAAATCCAAAAAGCATTTTGTAATAGGGGAGTTTTTTAAACTCGGGGGTGAACAAGCCCTTAAACTTTCGGGGCCCTACTTTTTTACAGTCCCTCTTTTAAACCCCTCTCGGGGAACTTTGGCACCCACATTGGGCCATGCCCCAAAGGCCTTTTTGGAACAACCCCCCTTTGTCATTAGGGAACCTAAATATTTATAAAAAAAAGGGTTGGGTCTATTATATTTTCAAATTTCCCTTTGCAAAATTTTGGGGGGGGGAATCCCCTTCTGGACCAGGTGATTTTTTTTAAATTGTTTTTTAAGAGGGTTTAAAACCGGGGGCCGGGAAGGGGGGCGAAACCCCTTTTGGGGGGGGAGGGCCCCCCCATGACCCGGGCCCCGGGGGCTTTACGTGGGGGCCCTTTTTAAGGGGTTTTTTTTGGGAGGAAGGGGGGGCGGGGGGGGGGGGCGCCTTTATATAGGCGCATTTGAAACGTCACGCGGGGGGGCATTTTTGCGCAAGGCAGTTTTGGAAGAGTTTTGGGAGCTGCTGGGGCACGACCCCCCCGTCCCTTTACCTTAAGGGCAGCAGGTGGGGATCAAAGGGGGAATTGGAGCGCCCCCGGGGGCCAGGGGGAAAGCCGCGGGGACCGGTTGGTTGAAAAACCCAAGGGTTCGGTTTGCTCGGGGGATTTCTCCCCCCCTCCCTTCCTTTTTATCCCCCCTGGGGGGGCGGGTTGGGGCACCCCCTTTCCTTGCCCGGGGGCGCAGAGTTTCGTCCCCCCCAGAACTTCCCTGAATAACACCCAGGGCCCCGGCGCCGTAAACGGATCCCCTCGGGGACCCCCCCTGGGGGCCCGGGGGACTCAGTTTGACTGGGCGTCCCCCGGGGCCCGGGAATCCCACGACGGGCGGGCCCAGCGGAGGCGGGGGGGTCGGCTTTTCCCCCAAAATCCGGGGGGGCGGGGGGGGCCCCGTGGCTCCTGTCGGGCCATTTGCAAAGCGGGGGGCGGGGGTTGGGGCCCCCTTTTGATTTTTACCGGCCCGGGGTCCCACGCCTGGAGTCCGCAATTTTGGGTGTGGGGGAAGACCAAAACGGGGGGAAGGCGCCAACCGGTTTCCCGGTTTGGGGGAATAAAGGGAATGGAAATTTCGGGGGCCCCCCGGGCGGGGGGGAGGGACCTGGGGGGCAGGAGCGTAAAAGGGCAGGCGGGGCACAGATTTGCGGTGGGGGGGGTTTTTCCGGGGGGTCCCGGATCGGAGGGCCGGGGGGGCCCCTTGGGAAAAAGGGGGGGACGCCCGGGGTTTAACTTTTGGAAAAAGGGCGCGGTTTCGGGGAATCGGGGGGGAGGGGCTGGGGGGATAAACAGTTTTTCCGGGCGCAGCCGGTGAGCCCTTCTTCTATTTTTAGTATGTCACCGTGGGGGGGGCTGGGGGGGCGGGGGGGCCCACTTAGGGGGGGGGGGCCTTTGGCGGGAAGGGGGGTTGGCTGGTGTTTGAGGGAGTTTTTAGCGCGTTTTCCATTGGGTGGGCTTTTGGGGAAAGGGTTATCACCTTTTGGGGCGGCGTGGGGGGGGGGCGACGGTTCCTCTTTTGGTTGTTCCCTCCTCTTTCCTAGTCCCCCCGGGGGGGGGGGTTTTTGGGTGGGCGGGTCAGGGGGGAGGGGGTGACAGTGTT
Organism: Phyllomedusa bahiana; assembly: GCA_025379985.1. NCBI lineage: Eukaryota > Metazoa > Chordata > Amphibia > Anura > Hylidae > Phyllomedusa > Phyllomedusa bahiana. The sequence continues at coordinate 75,089 of JAODAL010012457.1, read as the reverse complement.
TGGGTGAAAAACGGGGCGGGGAAAAGGGTTGTTTGGGTTCAAATTGGGTTTGACAGAGCAAAGGGGGGAAGTTTTTGGGGGTTTTCGGGGGCCCCTTTGGGGGGCTCCTTAAAAAGGGGGTAAAGGAAAAGTTTTGGGGCAGGCGAATACGCAAATTTTTTCCCGCTTCTCCCTTTGGAAAAATTTTAAACCCTTAGTTTAAGGGGGGAAAAAGGGATGGAGTAAAAGAAGGGGGAGGGGGAAGCGGAGGTGGGGGGTTTGTTTCCCGAAACCCTTCCAGAAGGGTTGCAAAGCTTTTTGCCTTTTTGGGGCTTTTTTTGGATCGGTGAAAAAGCCCCGGGTTTAACTTTTCCCCGCCGTTTTTTTTTTATTTAGACTCTTTTGGGGAAGCCCAGGGGGTTTATGGGGTCAAGCGGGGCTACATACGACGGAAATTTTCGTCACCCCGGAAGGCAGTGCCCCTTTCCATTCGCTGGGACCACAACGACTGGGTTGTTGTTAAAGTGAGGGGCCCCCGCTCTTTGGTTTTCCCCAACCTTTCCCAAGGGGGGCCCCGGTCTACGGGTCAACGGGGGGCGTTTGGGGGGTTTGGGGTGGGGGGCCCCTCGGGGGGGGCCCCCGTAGGGGGATTTTCCTTTTGGGCCCAATTTTAATTTTGAGAAAACCATCCCTTTTGGGGCAAACCCCCCGGTTTCAACACGTTTGTTCATTTTGCGTGCCGCTTCCCTTGGGTCGCAGGGTTTGCAGGCGGGGGGGAAAAGGAAAAAGGGGGGGGGGGGTAAAAGGGGGGCGCGCCGGTGGGGGGTTTGCCGCGAGGGTTTTGGCCTTTCTAAATAGATCCCCGGGGACCAGAGAGGGGGATTTTTGAAAAGGGGGGTTTTGGGCGAGGGTTTTTTCGAAACCCATTTTCCTCCTCATGGGGTACCCTTCTCAACCAAAAAATTTTGCGGGGGCCCATGCTCCCCCTGGGGGTATTGGGCCGACAAGCGGGCCCCAAAGGGGGGTTTTCATTGGGGAGGATGGGGGGGCCCATTCTCCCTTTTTTAACCGGGTAAAAATTTATTGTTTTCCCCGTTAGGGGGGTTTCCAAAAAGAAAAAATTTAATTTGGGGTTGTTCACCATCTTTCTTTTCCCAAAAAGGGGGGCCTTTTTGGAAGGTCAATGAGGGGCATCGATCCGGGCTTTTTTCCCGGGTTTTTAAACACCTCTTTTGATGCGGGGTTCGTTGGGTTGCGTTTTTATGGGGGGGGGGCTTTTTTGGGCCCCAAAAAGGGACTTTTATCCCCCCTTTCCCGGGCCTTTTTCCCCCTTCACCCAGACGTATTCCCCTGCTGGGGTTTTTGGGGAAAGGGTTCCTTTTTTTTGATCGGTTTTCCCAAAGGGGGTTGTTGATTTCTTGTTTTTTTACTTTGAGCCCTTTTGAAATTTTTTTGGGAAAGGGGGGTGGTTGGGGAAACTTCCCGGGTTTTGGGGTCTTTTTGATTCATTTTTTGGACGTTTTTCTTTTTGCTTTGGGGGCCCACACTCGGGGTTTTTTTGGGGGGTCGCTGTTGGGAACCCAATGGCAAGGGGTGAGGGGGACTTTGGGGTTCCCGCGGCCCCTGTTTAAAGGAGGAGGTCCCCCCCACAAAAATTAAATTTTTTTGGGGATTTGCTCGACTCCATTTAGGGAAATTGTGGGTTCCCAAAAAGGAAGGGTTTTTTTGGGAGGGTAAAAATCAAGCTGGCTTTTAACAAAAAAGGAAGGTAACTCTCCGTGAGCTTCAATCCTTACTGGGAAAGGGTTTAAATTTTTTGTTTTGCCGATAATCCCCAAAAGGGCCCGGATTTTCTCGAGCCTTGTCGGGGGCCTTTCGGGAGTCGGGCCCTTCATCACTTTATTGGGTTTGACGGCGGAACCCCAGGGGGTTTTTAAAAGGTTTTGGCAGTGTTTATGGAGCTTTTCGGGGGAGACCCTTTATAAAAAGGGGCATTTGGGGGGAAAAACCGGGGTTTGGGGAAATTTTAAACTGTGCGGGGGGGGAAAGTTTTGGGGTAGGGGAAATTTTTAAAAAGGGGCTGGTTTTGGCCGGGACGGGGGCCCCCTCTTGGGGGTTTCTGGATTGGTCGGGAACCTAGCCATTTGGAGCTTTTTCCAAATCGTTTGGGCGGTGGAGTTTTTGGGGGGGTTTTTCCAGGAAAAAAAAAAGTTATTTTCCCATTTGTACAATTTGGGGAGTTTTTGGGGGCCATCAATTCCCTGCCCAAACCTTCCCCCCTCCTATTTTTTCGGGCTGGGGCCTTAGGCTTCGTTGTCGGGGTCTGAACGCTTGGTGAGGGGGTTTTCATGTTCCCGGGGGGTGGGTTTTGGTTGGTGATGCTTTATCCTTTTTCCCAGGGGGGAACCGTTTTGGGAAGTTTGGGCCCCCAGCCCCTTTCTCGAGGGAGGGGGTTTCCCCATTGGAGCTATGGAACTTGGTCCCCGGATTCCACGAACCGCAGATGATGGCGTTTTTGGCCCCAAGGGTACCTGGGAGCCCAAATTCCTCGGGGGATGGGGGTTTAAGGTGGCGGGAGGCCCGGGGGGGCCCCACGGGGAAGGGCCAAAGAAAAAGGCGGGGGGCCCTTTTTGTTTTCCCGGGGGTTTGGTTTCTTTTGGGGGCCGGGGGAAAGGGTTGGGTCGTTCCCAAAAAACCTTGGGTTTTTCCCTTTAAGGTCTGGTTTTTGGGTTTAAAAAGGGGCCCCGGGGTTTTAGGTGCCCGTGACAAAGTCTTTTGATTTGGTTTGAAAGGGGTTTAAAAGGGGTTTTCGGGGGGGGAAAGGGTTGGGAACAAGGGGGATAGGGAAGGGGGGGGCGCCCGGGGGGTTTTTTCCACTTTTTGGAGCTTTTTTGGGGGCACGTTCCCAAAGGGGTTTGTTTTTGGGAATTTTGAAGGGTATTTTTTTCGTTTTGGCCTTCCTTTGGCTTTCTTTTGGACCCCGAAAAAGGGTGAGTTGGGAATCCCCCAAAAGGGAAAAAAGGGGGGTGGTCTTTTGGCGGGAAGACTTTTGCAGCTAAAAAGATGGGGGATTACAATTGGTGATTCGCTTTTTCTAAAAACCTTTTTTTGGGGAAAGGGCAATTTGTACATTTGGGGGATTTTTCCGGGGGGCCTTAAATTTTTCCGGGTTCGCTGCTTTTGAAAAATTAAAGGCGGGTACGGGGGGCCCCGGGGGGGCCCCCCCTTTTGGGTGCATGAGGACGGCCTTTTGTGTCCCTTTTTTAAATTTTAGGCAATCTTCCCCCCTTTTTGTCAAGGGGGGGTTTTTCCATCGCAGTTTGCTCCCCATTCTTTCCGGGGTTTGGGCCCGGGGAAAGGGGGCCGGGGGAGGGTTTTTTGGGGGATGGGGCGGCTTTTCGGCAATCGGTTTGATGGGAATCAGGGGCGATATTTTCCCCCCAAAATCTGGTCGGGGGTTACCCGGGTGAATAAGGAAAAAACCAAAAAATAAAAAAAAATAAAAAAAGGGGGGGGGGGCTTAAAGGGTTAGGGTTTTTTTGGGGGCCTTGGGGAGTTTGGGGAAAGGGGGGGTGATGGGGTATTATCTCCTCCCTTTTTCCTGTTACTATTTTGATGTTTTTTTAAACGGGTTTTCGGTGCAAGGCGGAAAGGATTTTCGGCCACTCATTCGTTAAAAGGGGGTTCCCGCGAGCGGCTTTCGGGGAGGGGGGCTTTCAATTGGGACCCCCGGATTTCAGGGGGTTGGGGGTTGGGGTGGGGTTTTGGGGGGCATGCTTTGGGGGACGGGGTTTTTTCCAGAAGCCCCCAACGGTTCGCCAAGGGGAATCCCCCCCTTTCCAAAATTTTTGGGGGCCCCCATGGGGGGGGTAAGGGTTTGGGCCACCCCCATTAGGGAGCTCTTTTGGGGACATAAAAGTTTGATTTGCTTGGGCTGTGGTCGGCTTTTCCCCGGGTTTTCAGGGTTTTGGTTCGACTTTGGTTCCCCAAAATTGTTTGGGCCGGCGGGTTTTAACCCCGTTGGGGGGTTTTTTCATGGGGCCCGCCTGAAAGTGAACGGGGAAGTGGGCCTTTGGGGTAGGGAAAGGGGTTTTTTGCGTGCCCCAAATAGGAATTGGAAACCCGGGGGGAGGGGGATTTTTGGGCGTAGGGGGGGGTTAAATCAAATCGTGGGTTTTTGGAAATTTTGGGTCGTTGGAAAATTCCGGGGGGGGTTTGAGCCGGCATTTGGGGCTGTGGGGGCGGCGGGCTCCCTTTTGAGGAGTCATGGCGTTTGCTGGGGCGGGGGGGGGGGTTTCCTTGGAGCCGGGGAAAAGGGGAGTGGGGGATTCGGGTTTTAGTTTGGGCCCTCCCATTTTTTTATGGATGGTCTGGCGGAGGTGGGGGGCCCTCCGCAGGGAAAATGCCCTTGGGGAGCGGGTTTAAAAGGTTAGCCGCCTAAAAATTTGGCCCTTTTGGGTTTTGCCTGAACCCGGGGGGTGTTTGGGCTGGGTTTTTAATGGGGAGATAAAACATTTGTGAAGTTTTCCCCAGACCTTTTTTTGTTTTGGGACATCGGAAACTCCAAGGACCCAGCCCCCCAATTTGGTTTTTCTGGATTGGGGGCCCGAAGGGGTTTTAATTGGGTTTCCCTGCTCATTTTTTCCGGGAATGTTTTTGTCCCTTGGTTTTTTTTGTTTGAAATTTTAAAAGGGCGCGGGGGGCCAAATTTTATTTTCCAACCTGGGGGTTTTCCAGTTTTCCCCCTTTTGGGGGGGGTTAAAAAAAGCTTGGGGGTTGGGAGTCATTGGAAGGGGGGGAAAAATTTGGGGTAGGCGTTTGCTCAGGGTCAAGCCTTGGGTCCAAACCCAGGGGGGGGCCCCATTTTTAGGGGGGGGCCCCCCTTTGACCCCGGGGGCGCCCGGGGGGCCTTTTTACTTTGCGGCCTTTAAGGGGAGAGGGGGGCGCCCGGGGGGGGGGGCCGCCTTTATATGGGGCGCATTTGCCCGTCGGGGCGGGGGGGCATTGGGCGCAGGGGCAGCTTGAAGATTACCCCCCCCTCCCCCCTAATTTTGAGGGTTGGGGGAAGGGGGGTAGGGGTTGGGGGCCCTGGGGGGGGTTGTCGTTTGGGGGTTTAAACCGGTTCCCTTAAAAAAAGTGGCGGGGGGGGAAGGGGGGTTTTTCCTTTGGGGGCCGGGTGGAATGAGGGGGGGATTTCGGTTTTTTGGCTCCCAGTTTTTAGGGGATCGTCTGGGGGAGGGGGGGGGCCTTCCGCCCGGGCATTTTCCTTGGGTGTGGGAAGGGTTTAAAGCCCCCTGAGGGGGTTTTTGGGGGCCCTGAAGGGGGGTGTTTGGGGGGGTTTTTTTATGTGGGAAAATTAAAACAGTGTAAGTCTTAAACCAGACCGGGTTTTTGTTTTGGAAAATCTAAACTCCAAGGACCTCCCCCCAAATTTTTTGGTTTTTCGGGTTTGGGGGCCGAAGGGGTTAATTTTGGGAAACATGCTCATTCGGGAATGTTTTGTACTGTTTTTTTTGTTTTTAAAAAAAGGGCTGTTTGTGGCCTTTTATATCCAACCTTTGGTCTCAGTGTCCCTTTTGGGGTGGGGGTTATGGAAAACGGGGGTTGGGAAAGTCTTTGGGCAGGGGGGCCAAATTTGGGGTGGGGCCCCGCTCGGGTCATCTTTTCCCCACGGGGTTGGAAGCAGGGACATTCAAATAGAGAATTTTTATCCCATTTTGTTTTAATTTTTCTTTGGGGTTTTTCTGTGTAAATGCAGTAGAGAAGAGATCATTTAATAGACTTGCCTTTTCCTCCTTCTCCACCATTGCACTCTTTATTGCACTCATTAATTCTGAGGGGACCAACATGTTCATTTTTTGATTTCTTGCTATTTAAAGGGGTTATATCATTACATTAAATGGCCTTCAGAATAAGTGGACAGTGAAAACAAGCAACTTTGCAATTGGATGTCATTAGCAAAGCCGTCTAGCCTTCCATGGGGAACGCACTAAAACAGGTTGGCCTCTGCCGTGGGGTAATAGCCTAACACTGCAGCTGCCTCTACAATCAGAAAACAGCAGAATTGTGCTCGGTGCCTAAAAAGAAAGGAGACAGATCTGTGCTGTTCTGGATGAGTTCATAGAAGACTGGATTCAACTGTAACAAACCTCCAGCTGTGAGAGAATAAGAGATCATTGCTCTGAGTTCATAGAAGACTGTCTAGACTGAATACAGGTCTATGGTATGTAAACAAACAGCTCTTACAAAATAAGGCTATGTCTAAACTGCTTCGGACAAAAAATGGCCCTAAAGCGATCGTTTTTTCTCTGATGCAGGACCGCGTTTTTTGTCACGCTTTGTACAAAAAATGCGGTCACTTCTTGTTTTCCTAACACCGCCCATACAATTGTATTGTATGGTAAGATGGCAAGAAAACGAAACGCACCGGCGTATTGTACAACATGTTGTATAATACGCCGAAAGACGGGCAGAGAAAAGACGAGCTGTGTAGACTGCAGCTCGTCTTCTCTATTGCCGTCTATGGGGCCACAGGAACGATCATATCTGCGGCCCAATTAAAAAACGAAAAGCGCCGAAGATACAATCGTTTTCCTCAGCAGTATAGACATAGCCTAAGACTGCATAGGGAGTGGAACGACATAGTGACATGTGATCTCAGACAGAGGGGGGAGGGGCGGAAGAGCAGGGATGTGCTATCCCCTCCTACTGATCTCAAACAAACACACTGACTCGGAAGCGAGCACGAACAGTGAAGGGGGGGGATGATGTCATCCCCCTTCAGTTAAGAAACACCCAGCTGGGAGGGTTAGAAACGCCCCTGGATTTGAGGAGCTGAGAAACTAAAAGTAGAATGAAACTCATGAACTGATGAAGCGATAAATCCCCTTTAAGAAATTAATGAATACTTTTGGGTTATTTTTGCTTTTTCTGACAATGACCTGCTCTATTTCACTCTTTGCTATCTTAATTTGTATTTTACACAATTTCTTTTCATTTTTGTAAATAATCAATGCCTTATACTATGTTTTGAAATTTTTGCAATGTTTTTGCTGCCAGTTGTGTTTAATAACAAAAAATGTATGTACACAGGGGCGTAACTACCAGGGTAGCAGATGAAGCAGCTGCCCCGGAGCCCGTGCTCTTAGGGGGCCCCTGCCCCATGGCAGCAGCTAACACGTCTGCTACCCCAGTAGTTCGGCTCCTGCGCCCACCGGCAGTGAACATACTAGTTCACTGCCGGTGGACGCGGAGCTGCGGGGCCCGGCGCTTCCTACCTCTGAACTGCCTATATATCTAGCCCCTATAGCCCTGCCTGCCTATATATTGGCCCATATAGCCTACCCTTTGCCCTGCCTGCTTGTATCGGGCCCCTAGAGCCTACCCTATGCCCTGCCTGCCAATCTATATGAGGCCCTATAGCTACCTAAATTCTTCCTATCTATATGGGGCCCTATAGATACCTAAACTCTGCCTGTCTATATGGGTCCCTATACTCTACCTAAACACTGCTTGACTGTCTATATGGGGCCCTATAGATACCTATACTCTGCCTATCTATATACGGCCCTCTAGCTACCTAAACCCAGCCTGCCTATATGAGGACCCTATTGCCTACCTAAACCTGGCCTATCTGGGGCCCCCCTAGACACCCGCCTATATGATACCTATATACACATCACATGAGAGCCCTATATGACACTGACACCTATACAACACATCACATGACACACAGCTCCATATAGTCTGATACCTCCCATTATATGATAGACAGCTCCATATAGTCTGAAAACTCCTATGATAGACAGCTCCATATAGTCTGATAGCTCCTATGATAGACCGCTCCATATAGTCTGATAGCTCCTATGATAGACAGCTCCATATAGTCTGATACCTCATATGATAGCTCCATATAGTCTGATACCTCCTATGATAGACAGCTCCATATAGTCTGATACCTCCCATTATATGATAGGCAGCTCCATATAGTCTGATACCTCCCATTATATGATAGGCAGCTCCATATAGTCTGATACCTCCCATTATATGATAGGCAGCTCCATATAGTCTGATACCTCCCATTATATGATAGACATCTCCATATAGTTTGATACCTCCTATGATAGACAGCTCCATATAGTCTGATAACTCCCATTATATGATAGGCAGCTCCATATAGTCTGATACCTCCATTATATTGACATGACAACACAGCTCCATATAGTCTGACACCTATAACATGTTCCCCTGCCTTCCCCTATCCTCCCACCATTCCTAACACCTCTCACTCACGTTTAACCTTCCTCCACTTCCCCACCCACGTTTCACCTGCCTCCACTCCCCACCCACGTTTCACCTGCCTCCAGCCCCCCACTCACGTTTCACCTGCCTCCAGCTCCCCACCACGGTTCACCTGCCTCCAGCCCCCCCATCACGTTTCACCCTGCCTCCAACCCCCCATCACATTTCACCGCCTCCAGCCCCCCCAACCACGTTTCACATTCTCCGCCCCCCACCCACTTTTTCCCTGCCTCCACTGCCACATCACGTTTCCCTGCCTCCATGCCCACCCATTTCCCCTCCCCTCCACTGCCCGCCACGTTTCCCCTGCCTCCCACTGCCCAACTCACGTTTCCCTGCCCCCACTGCCTACTCACGTTTCCCTGCCTCCACTCCCCAGTCACATTTAAACCTGCCTCCCAGTCACATTTCACCGCCCCCCCAGTCACATTTCACCTGCCCCCGGCCCCATCACATTTCACCTGCCTCCCCGGTCACATTTCACCTGCCTCCCCAGTCACATTTCATCTGCTCCCCAGCACTTTTCAACTGCCTCCCCAGTCACATTGCACCTGCCTCCAGTCACTTTGCACCTGCCCCCCCCCCTCAATTGCACCTGCCCCCCCCCAGCACATTGCACCTGCCTCCCTTCACTTTGCACCTGCCTCCCCGTAAATTTGCCCTGCCTCCCCAATCACTTGCACTGCCTCCCCAGTCCCCCATTGCACCTTTGCCTCCCCCCCAACTTTTCACCTGCACCTGCCCCCAGGCAATTTCACCTCCCCCCAGGAAATTTCCCCTCCCCCGTCACATTTCACCTGCCCCCATCACATTTCACCTGCCCCCCAGGCACATTTCACGCCCCCGTCAATTTAAACGCCTCCAGCCCCCCCCTCCCCTCCCCCCCCCCCGATTCCCTTACCTGTACAGAAGAGCGGGCGGCCTCGGTCTTCTGCTCTTCGGCGCCGTCCGTGCGCTGCTGAGTGGGATGGCTGCGCTGCTCCGCGCTCTCTCCCCGGCCGGCGGCAGCTTCCACTTTCAGTGGCGGGCGCGCGCTGTTAGGGAGAGGAGGAGGAGGGGCAGCGCAGCTAGCTGATGCTGCCTGTGTGTCATTACAACAGAGCGCCAGAAGGGAGAAGTAGTATGTCCCTACCGGCGCCCCGTTGTCCGCTGCCACCAATGAAAAAGTCACTTTTATATATATATATTTTCCTCCAAGCACCCCCCCCCCTCCCCAATGGTCGGAGCGTTCGGGGGGGGGGGGGGGGCGGAGGTGCTTGGAGGAAAATATATATAAATAAAATATATAAAAAAGTTAAAAAAAAGCTGGGTACAAAGGCCGCCCCCTAACAGGCGCCGCCCTAGGCACGTGCCCACGAGTGCCTAGTGGGAAATACGGCCCTGGGCACATCGCAGCGCAATTACGCCCCAAAATTCATCCTGAAAGACACTGTGTGAACATAGCTAACACTATGGATATATTCTATGTACTTATCAAACAGGATTTTATGTAAATATCAAAGAAATGTCTAGCAAAAGCTGCTCCTACAACATAGCAAGGCCTGGTTCACATCAGTGTCAAAGGTTCTCTTTGGAATGTCCATCACAGAGGTGGCGCTGGGTCCATTAAAATGACAGACACTAACAACACCTGACGGTCCTTACTGGCTAAAAGGGGGGCAGTCGGGTTTCCACCGTGGTGGAAGTAATAACTATTGCACAAATAGCATTGTCTGCTGCACTACTTTTTCCGTCTTTTTTTGATGGAATCTGCGCTAGAGACTAAACACATATTACTATTTTGTTAACACAAGATGATAGAGACTCACATATGAGCAATGCCAGCTTTCCTCACGGCAGAAGAGATGGCTTTTATAGCAGTCAGCATGGAATTGAGGAGTTGTGTCAGTTCCCCCGTTCCCTTGGCTTGCCTTCCCCTTTCCATGACAAATCGAGTAAGGGTTAACATATCCGTTTCGAATGGGCTTCTGTCTGACATTTTGCTAAAAAGTAGTGTTCCTTGTCCACTGAAGAAAACGATGAAGTAAAATGCTGGTTGTTGCAGCTGCTTCCACTCTCCCCAGACTTCTAAATGCTTTGCCAGTTGGCCTTCAAGAAATGCTACAGAGAACATGTGACCCTATGGAGTTAAATGTCAGAGTAGCAATCCTCAGTCTGGCCGGGCGAATAGCTGAGGAACAGTCTGCATGGAGGTTTCATGTAGCCAAGAGCAAATGTGACTTACCACATGTGGTGATATGAAATGGAAAGATTGCTACCTCAGATACAACTGTACAGTCCATGGCCAAAGAGTTTGAGAATTATACAAATGTTAATATTTACAAATCTACTGCATCAGGTTTTAAAATGGCAATTATTTGCATATACTCCGAATGTTATATAAAAGAGTGAACACTTAACAGCAATTAATTGCAAAGTCAATAGTTGCCTATAAAATGAACTTTTTCCCCCAAAACACATTTCAAACATCATTGCAAGGCCTCCTTAAAAGTACCAGCTAACATCGTATCTTATTCTCCATTAACAACAGGTGTGGGTGTTGATGAGGACAGGCGCTGGAGATCAATCTGTCATGATTAATAAGAATCACGACCACTGTGACACTTTAAATAAGGAGGCTGTTGGCTTGGAATCATTGTATCTCCTTCGTTTAACCATGGTATCTCAAAAGAAACCACGTGCAGTCCATCATTGCACTGCACAAAACTGGGCCTAACAGGGAAAGTATCCGCCAGGCTAGAAAGATTGCACCTCAGTCCAACAAACTATCGCATCATCAGGAATTCAAGGAAGAGGTTCCATTGTTGCCCAAAAAGGCTCCGGGCGCCCAAGAAAGACAGCAAGCGCCAGGAACGTTCTCTTAAAAGTGTTTTCAGCTTCGTGAATCTCGGGCTACCAGCAGTGCAGAGCATGCTCAGCGAATGGCAGCAGGCAGGTGTTAGTGCACCTGCACGCACTGTGAGGCGAGACCGCATGGATCAAGGCCTTGTGGTCAAGAGGTCAGCAAAAAGCCACTTCTCTCCAGAAAAAACTTCAGGTACAGACTATATTCCTGCCAAAGGTACAGGTAGTGGAACGTGCTGAGGGACTGGGGTAAAGTCATTTTCCTCAGATGAATCCCCTTTCCGAAAGTTTGGAACATCCGGAAAACAGCTTGTTTCGGAGAGACTAGGTGAGCAGTTTACCACCATCAAGTCTCATGCCAACTGTAAAGCATCCAGAAACCATTCATGAGTGGGGGTATTTCTTCTCACCAAGTGGAATCGACTCTCTAACCGAGTCTTGCCTAAAAACATAATCCAAAATAAAGAATGTACCAGAATGTTCCTATCCAAGAGCAACTTCTCCCAACCGACCAAGAGCAGTTTGGAGATCAACAATGCCTTTTCCAGCATGATGGAGCACCTTGCCCATAAAGCAAAGTTATAACTAAATGGCTCAGGGAACAAAAACAGAGATTTTTGGTCCAATGCCTGGAAACTCCCACATCTTAATACATTGAGTGACTTGTAGTCCATCAAGAGACGGGTGGACAAACAAAAACCAAAAAATTGTGACAAAATGCAAGCATTGATTGTGCAAGAATGACAGCCAAACAGTCAGGAATAGTCCAGAAGTTGATTGAGAGCATGCCAGGGAGAATTTGCAGAGGTCCAGAAAGAAGAAGAGGTCAACACTCGCAAATATTGACTTGCTGCAATTAACTCATTCAAACTGTCAATAAAAGCTTTGGTTAATCATAATATGTATTGCACCATGTATTTCTGTAATTGATAAAAAACATCTGACAAACACACAGAAAAACTAGAGGGCAACAGATCAGGTGAAAATATAATATTTGTGTCATTCTCAAAACTTTTGGCCATGCTGTAAATGCAACTGTCTTAGAAACTTCAGATATCACTGTACCTGGGTTGACCAGGATGGCACCCACTGTAAAGGATTTGGAACAACACTGTATCTGGTACAAATAGAGACCCAGAATGGCATGTTTTATAGTCTACAATCATTTGGCATAACCCAACTTGGTAGGAAATCTTGTGGAGACTGAGATCCCGAACACAGTTTCAAGGGGTTGTAAAGTGAAAAAAATTACAGGACTCATATGAAAACTGTCTAGGTCTAAGACTTTCTTTGTTGCATATAGCAAGCAACCAGAATTCCCTTTTCATTTCATATAGTGCTCTGAAGAAGAAAAAAAAAAAAAAGGAATCAAGCGCTCCGACTGGTTTGTTCTAAATAATAGGTCTCCCAAAGTTGGGCACTTTTGTTAAATTTTATGGAGGCTTCTTGCCGTTCTAACATCACAGTTGTTGACCAATATCATGTAGTAACATTAAGTGCTGTGTTCACAAACGCATAAACTGTGGGGACGTGTAATTTTCGCCCCGCAATTACGTCCGTGTGTAAGGGGGCGGTGTGGGGGGGTCGGCAAGCCCACCGCCCCATAGACATTCATTATATCTCGGCGCCGTATACTCCATGTAATAATGTCATCCACTCTCACTTCTCTCCCTTCTCTCCCCCCACAAGCCGTATTATGCGAGCGGGGAGATGAAACGTAATCATCATAGTATCTCTAGAGAACTGTATGATTATACCATATGATGACTGGGGACGTATTTCGCCCTGTATTTAGTGCAGTACGGCGCGAAATACAGGGTGAGATACGTCCCATTTTAAAGCCGTGTGAACATAGCCTAAATCTGTTTCCGGACAAACCGAAAACAAGCTCAGGAGATCCAGTGACCAAAGGGTGTGGCTTTTTTGCTAGGACAGCCTTTGAAGCCAAACCCCTTTGGTCCTGCCTCCCAACATGAGTTAGAAAACAGGGGGTAGCAACTGAGATAGAAGTTGGGAGAATAGAAAATAGATAAAGCGCATCAAATTAATTTGGGACTTATAGTTTTACATGGCAAAGGGAAACCGCTTTCAAACAGGATATGCTGCTGCTTGGCTGTAGAGAAGGGAGGCTACAAACAGCATAGGAGGAACACAAATTACTAGAGAAAACATTGTTGGGAGATGAATAAAGACTCCTGGCCAGTGCTTTCCAGACCTTACCTGTAAAGGCCGTTTCACAGACGGCCTATTACAGGGACGGATGTCAGCCGTATTGCACGCCGTACTGCGCTGAAATACGGCTGGAATCCATCCCAACCATTACGGTAATCCACAGTTCTCCTAGAAAACTGTGGATTCCGTCTCTCCTCCCCGCTTGGCGAATACGCCCCTTACTCAAGCCGTAATTGCGGGCGAAATCCGTCCCGCAATTACGGCTTGAATAAGCAGTGTGAACCGGGCCTAAGGTGATTCTGCTTGTTAATAAAACCCATTGTTGAACTGCAACATATAGGGCATATTTGAAGAGCCCATATTACATATTACTTGGTAGGTGACAATATTTAATACTCCTTTTGACTCAAAAACATACTTGGGAAAGGATTGAACTGTAAAGATTATTTTAACATTTGGTGCATTTTACTGTAGTCTATATTGTAAAAAAATATGTTTGATTTACAGATGAACATACCTTTATCAAATTTATTACTACACCATTGACCTTCTGCCACTTTTCCCTACTATGACACAGCTATATTTTTAGCACAGTCCTATATACACACAGACTCAGTGACATTTGGATAAAGGTCGGGCAACAGTATCCTATTACTACTTGTATAAAAGGTACAAATAAAGTTTACCATGCAATAGTAAATGTAAAAAAGATCTGCCAAATGCAGGACCAGAGCTATGAAGGTTCTGGTGTACAACATTGACAGATTTTACTGGAAGAAAATCCCAGAATGCAATCAATTTCATTGCAGTGCTGCTGGAAAAATGTAGTACAAGGTCTATGTAGACACATAGGGCGGCATGTATGAATGGGGCTGCACCAGATATCTGGTGTCTTTTCAGCCCGATAGCAGTCGCAGTCCCGTTCGCTACATTGGAACTCTATACAACAGAAAAGCCACATACAACTGCACATTCTCCCCAGCCCCCTTGCAGAGCGATTAATCAAGGGAAGTCGTCTAGAAATGTTTTACTAAGATAATTACATTACAACCGTGGAATCTCTATACAACAGAAAGCCTCATACATTGCACATTTCTCCCCAGGGCTTTGCAAGTTCCTTCATGTTCCCCTTCATCAGATAAGAAGTGCAAACACGCAAGCGCGGCCAGATCAGCTCCTGGTCGTGTCTAATGTAAACTTTTAATTAACTAATGGCATGTTAAAGAAAGCTGACTCTCACAGGCTTGACTTTTGTAAATCCTAATATATTTAGAAAAAGTGATTTAAATACCCATATTGGAGTGATCCCAACGTCAACATTACATCGTGGCAAAACCCCCTTTAATGTATTTCTGTTTATTTAAAAATATAATTAATATAAAGGAATTCTGCTTTGACAGTCATTTTTCATTCAGTCGTCTGAAAATAAGATGCTCTAAGGTATCCAACATTCAGCTGTGAACTATGTGAAAACATGAAAGCAATAGTTTAATTCTCCTGCAGCACCCACCGCCACATGGGGAATGAAGGATTACATGATGCCTAGTGACATCATAAGACTTGTATGTGTACAGGTGATGGCACAGGTGATGAGCATGACAATACATGTAATATATAGAGGCACTAGTAGCAGGCTCGGACTGGTTTACAGGAGGGAGGGGGAATCACCTGTTGAGCTCCTGGGCATCATGGGCCCCTGGGCATGCCAGTTGTGGGTCTGCTTTTCAGGGAGAAAAGCAGAGTGCAAGAGTCATGTGCAGTCATGTACAGTAGCTATAGGGTGGGCCTCACGAATCAGCTCCACTGGTAGGCATTTACAGGGACGGCTTCAGAATTCATGGCAGTATCAGAAATGGACCTTCTCTAATAGGAGTTATCTTATCTGCTTCATTGAACATATGGATGTTGGTGTATCAAGTAAGAAACAAACACCCTGCAACCATTGCTGGAAGAGAACAAGCTGGTGGTGGCAGCATTATGTTCTGGGGAATGTTTTTGAGGCATTCTCTGGGCCCCCTAATTCTTGTGGAAAGAACAAATCATGTACACCCATACATGCTGATTGTCTGACCTGGAGTGGATGGGGTCTTCCAGCAAGGCAATGCAACATGTCACAGGGCCCAACATTGGTTTGAAAAGCATGACCAAGACACTTTGTAGTGCTGAGTTGGAAATATGTGTACTATTTGAATTTCATAATTTACCATTTTCTTGTAAATTAAACTAATAATAATATCCATTGTTTGTAATCCACAAAGCTATAATCACACAGGCATTGCATACCTCAGTAATATCTCTCAAGCCGCAGACTCACTTAATTTTAACAGACCTAAGAGGGCTGGCATCGTCTGCTTACGAGTGATTCTGTATTTTCCCTTATCTTAGTCTCAGGGGAGCTGGCCCCTCCATGATACAAGATGAGGTAATTACTAAAGAAACTTTGTATTTCTAAATGACACAATACTAAGTTGTGTCTGCCTGTTTTTTTTGTATAAGACATATAAAACCAGGATGTGTTTATGGATGAGTTGTTGAGACGCTTAACATTTGGAGATGGCCCTGGAGTTCCCTGTTTTCCCCCCGCCATTAAGCCGTCTCTGTTGAAGTATAAAGCCGTGAAGTCAACTCTAAGGTGAAGTTTTGTAAGTATTTAACTTTGTAAATACATATTTAGCAAAACTTGTCCCCAATGTCACACCATTTTTCTGTAACCAGTTTATTCTCTTACTTATATGTTTTAGATTGATCATAATTGATAATTCCTATGTTAAATAAAATTGTGTTTTGCACCCTGACTGTTTGGGCCTTCTTTAAAGCTGTACCTAGAACCTGTATTGAAAAACTTGGCAAAACAGACCTCCAAGTACTGCCCTGGCCTTCTAATTCCCCAGCCTTGAACCCAATTGAGCCTCTAGTGTACCGCCTCACTGATCATGTTCGCTCTATGGATTCTCCCTCATGCACCCTCCAGCAGCTGTAGGATGCAGTCAGCATGGCTCCAGATACTTGTGACAACCTACCAGGACCTCCCAACCCGTCTGTTGTACATGGAGGTTACGCTGGATATTCGCTGGTAGTTAGAATAATGTGACTTGACTATCACCCAGAGGCTGCTCAAGTTAATGACAACTTTTCTACATTTAGCTTTAAGGTACTGTAATCGAAAACTAAAGAAAAAAGGGTTACAGAAACCGGCCTTTGGTGTTTTCATGGTCTGTGAAATTATAACAATTCTAGACATATGTCTAACAAGCTTAATATAAAAATGTATTTATGCATCTTAATTAAACTGCCATTTTGTGTATAAAAGTAAGAAGTTTGTCCTGAATATTTTTGAAATTTCTTAGACATGGAATATTTTCTTTGGTCCTCTTGCCAGCAGTTCTGTCCAGCAGTTCTTTATTACTTGGAATGTTTTTTGAAGAGCTCAATATATTCCTTCACATCTTCTGGAGAGCCGAGGGCTATAGGCATCCTTTGATGTATGCTTTCTGGCACGATATCCAGAATGTTCTCCTTTCCATTGGTGGCTAGGCCTCCAGCCTTTTCCATAATAAAGGCCATGGGGTTGCACTCATATAAGAGCCTCAACTGTAATAAAACAAAATAAGAGCTAAATTATCAAGGGCATCAACAGAACGTATAGATAGCATTGTACTAACGTGTTCAAGATCTACCAAGTGATCTAGTAATGTCTTGTAGGCCAAAACCATGTTGGGAATGGGGCCTGTCAGTGGTATACATCAAGATACCTAGAAAAAAGGTATCCCACTGTATACTGTGATGGGACCATAAAAATCTATAGAGCAAATAGAGTCTCTTTTGCACTACATTTCCTCTATTTTTGATTGTACAAGTTTTATGCGGAGGACACAAAATGTGGACGGTCGTGCTTGTGTCTGGCACATAAAACAGATGGTCATCAAATGTAGTCTTAAAAGTAACTGTTTGCCCTGTAAACACTGATGGCTCTGTTTTAGCCCTGCTGCAATAGACTTCTGGGATACCCTTTTCAGGTAAACCATTGAATATCACGAACTGAGGCAGAAAACATGTGAATGGGGCCTAAGATATCAGAATACACTTTGTCTATGCAATTAAGTTAAAGATAATAGGCGACATGTCCCAAAACGCACAATATTCCAATTTTTTGGTTCTAATAGGGCGGCACAAACACATTGGACGCCAAATCTCAATGTAAATGAACTGTCGTACACACTAAAACTAGGCGACACATTGTAATGCACCTAAAAATGATACACTGTGCATCTCCATAAGGCAATGCGCCTACTGAGGCACATTACATACACTAGTAATAATATTTTAGGCGCATTACATACAGTACCAATGATATGGTATGTGCTGCGGTTTGCGCAATGCACCTTTTTTGGCGCTTTAAGTTTGCTAAGCAAGGTATACTTGACACGAGATTTTTGAGAGGATCGGACTTTCTGGCACACTTTACACTGATTTAATGCGCCTAAAAACTGCTGTGGCGCTGCCAATTTTCGGACATGTCGCCATATGTGTGTTACGGTTTCCATTTACAATATAACCACATGACGGACAGTGCCAATACTGAACGACCTCATTGACTTTCAATGGTCTCGGTTTCTGGCACAGTGTCCATTATTCTAATAAAAAATTATTGATGTCACTATTTCTAGTTAAATATTATGGACAAAGACGACAAATGGAGCGAAGATCAAATCATAGCCTTAGACTCTGACATAAAGAGACAATAACCAACTATAAAAAAAGGAAATGTGACAATTTTTATTCCTGCTTTGCTTACAGAAGATATAATTTACCTTTCCTTTTGGACTTTTTGTGTTTGCAGGGTACAGAAAGATTCCTCCATAGACCAATGTTCGATGAACATCTGCCACCATTGAACCAACATATCTTCCTCCATATGGGGAACTACCATCCTGTAACAGAACCACAAATCATCAATACACAGAGCTCACACTGACAGCAAGAATATACAACATCCATCAGAGTTAGGCCTGCTTCACATCATGAGTAGGAGACAGACTATCCCACTTTATTGTCTCTCATATACAAATGAACGCTGCTCACCATAATGTGGAATCCTTTGCACCTGCTTTCTTTGCCTGGCTGAAATTCCAAAGCAGTGATCCCCAACAGTTCACAGTTTCCAGTAATCCTGCTAACAAATCTTCGCAAAAAGCAATAGTAGAACCAGCGATTCTTCGGGTTTAAAAAATTTATGCCTTAATTTCCACCGTGGATGTAGGGGGTACAGGGGAACGGCCCAAACGCGTTTCGGGCTCTCACATAATGCCCTTGTTCACCGTAATACGCTTTAACATTTTCTTTTCTGTTTCTCTTAAATAGCAAAAAGGGGCGGTACTCACATTACATTGTTCCTTTCCCCTTCAAATAAAAATAACAGAGCTAAAAGCAACAACAGCTGTTTTAACATTGAAATAATTTACATAAATTACAATGTTATAATTACAATATTACAATGCATAGCCGTAATATTCTCATGTATGAAGCACAATCCGAAAAGGAAAAACACACATTGCGAACATATAAACCAATATAAGGAAAGGGAAAAGCACTACTCAGGGTTTCCCCAAACATTTCGAAGAATGCCATGAAAAATCATTTACAGATGTTCGTAGTGTATGGAAATAAAAATGTAGAATGGCCCCGTAAATGGAATTGACTGGCAGCACAATGTGTCGTCTGTGCGAAGGCAGCCTGGATATATATGAAAAAAAAACAATAAACACGGTTCCCCATCTGGAAATGAACTATAGGAACGCTTAGCTTATATTTACTAAATAACCTGATTCATATACTCCTTTTATATCAGTCACATTGTATATAAATAAATTAATAATTTCAATGTACTACCGCAAGTGTAGCTTTTCGAGCTCTGTTATTTTATTTGAAGGGGAAATTACTCTAAAGTGAAGTACACATCCCCTTTAGGCTATTTAAATAACGAACAGAAAATGTAAGCATTTAACCGAGGAACAATGGGCAATATGTGAATGCCCGGAAACGCGTTATGTCGAGTGCCCTGACCCCCTACAACCTCGGAAGGATATAAAGGCATAAATTTTTAACCCAGAAGAACTCGCTGGTTTCAATCTTCTTTTTGTGCTGAAAGTATTTCTCACCACATTATTAGATTACATGAGTCACATATGAATCAAAAAGCAAATGTTTAAGATTCTTCCATTTTAATAAAAAAAATTGCAGGAAATTAGATCTCCAATGCCTGATGAAAAAGGGACCTTAAAAGATGTATCTTATTACATAAGATTGCCTCTTGCCATTTTCCAGGTTCCTTTCTTCCTTCCCCTCCAACTACTGCTCTGATCACTTACTACAAATTCACTGCATCGGTGAATTTGCTATAGCTATTGCAGAAATAGTAACGGTTATGGGGACCAGACATAAAATGGGCCCATTCAGGTGTCAGAACATTCTACCCTTGTGTAAGAAATAACAAGTTGGTGATTTCTGGTTACTGATTAAGTATGGATTAATGCACTAGGATATTATTGCAGAGAAACCCCCCTTTTATTTTATTTTTTTCATGGGTTTTTATTTTTGGTCTCAGAACAGATAGCATTGATGTAAGATATCACTGTCAATTTAATCTAGCACTACTTTGTTCTGATATATAGTGCACCTATTATTATTACTTTACTTTAGGTGTTTTTCATGTATCCTGTCACTAGGTGGTGGGGACCCATCTCAATTTACTTTGGTGCCCTATGAATTCTACTCATGCTCCTGATTCACTTATAGAATCACCTGTACAGAGGAGGCAGAGAAGATTTCATGTACAAATACTGATGCAAAGTACTATTGTGCTATAGTCTTGTAGGTAGCATGAACATGTGCAGCCCGTACTCACGGTTTCTAGTCATCGTGTACTAAAACATTGTGACTACCAAACAATTTCAGGATGTAAAATACTCTTTTAGTCACAGAAGAGACCAGCATGTGTTTCGAAATCCTGTTTTAGGCAGTTTATTGGATCTAAAAGTTAAAATCACTTTGTGGCAAACACACAACTATCAAGATAGCCCTCACCTAGTGTCCAAATTAGCAGCTTCTGGCTGTACTGCACTGTACTGTAGAGGCGCTACTAAGGGGCCGTTCACACAACACAGTGCAAATACTGGTCAGATAGCCCGACCGGCACTGTTTTTAGGCCGTGCACACGGCCACCGGTAGACGGCTTTTCTCCGCGTTTTGCGCTGGAAAACTGGGCGGAAGAATAAACATGTTCAATGTTTGTTGGATCGGCAGTAGTCTGAAAAACCGCCCGGCGCCCAGTGCAGTGGGGACAAGCCCTAATACAGAGGTTTTAAAAATAGGTTTATGCTAATTGTTTGGATCTTTCAACAATCACATGAGCTGCAGATCAGCAGTGTCAGACATTGTATGGAGAGTGTGGTTTCAAGATACAATGTCCCAGGAACAACCTTTTTATGGTAAAAATATTGTATCCTGAGGCCACTGTAACTTTATATAGTGTATAAATATATAGATTTAGGGCTTGTTCACATGGAGTTTACACTCCATGTTAGGCCGTGTTCACACGGCTTATTCCCGACGGATTTGTGCGCCGTATTGAGCGCACAAATCCACCGTGAATAAGGGCGGGACGGGGCGGGGCCGAGCGGGGGCGGGGGCGCCGCTCCGCCCCTAGACAATGCATTTTTTAACAGGTGTCGCGTCGTAAAATGTTCATGTCACTTTCTCTCCCCCGCGGCGGATTCGCCGAGCGGGGAGACGACGGCTTCCACGTTCTCATGAACAGTGGATTACCGTAATTGCTGCCGCGGATTGGCCGTATGAAGCGCAAATCCGGCGCCAATACGCGGAGAATAAGCCCGTGTGAATGAGCCTTACAAGCTTTAGGATCCGTCTGGGGCCCGCTCTGTGGGTTTCCCCAAGACGGATATAAAATTAGCATGGTTAACTGCCGTCTATACGAACACGCAGCGGCTTCACAGAGAGGTCGCCGCTGCGGGGTTTCAAAGCGAGCTCAACTCCATCTTTGAAAAAATTGCATATGTAAACTCCATGTGAACAAGCCCTTACACTTCAGAGGGTACATGTATGAATAAAACAAGACATTACTAAGCAATAAACTAATCAGTAGTGTTGAGCGATTACATTGGCTATCGATATCGGCGTGGTGGGCCATCAGACAAGATATTCAGGGTCATGATAGTTTATGCCGATGACCATTAAATCTATGGGAGAGAAACAACACCTTTAAATTCTTACACCCAAAACAGGGCGGGAAATGGAATTAAAAAACCCACAACAGTCAAATGGAACGTGGGTACATCTTAGGCAACACACCTTGGGTTATAAAAGTCACCGAAAACAAATCACAGACCATTCACTATCCCTGTCTTGTACCACAGCATGAAACCCCCAATGCATCACCCACAAATTTAAAATGTCCAGAATTCAGTATTATTTGAACCACCATTTTACTTTAACTGGACATTGAATATACCTGTCCTGGTACTCAGCATGAGCCCCAAACCTGCATGACCCCCAGATTAAAAAGTGCTGGAAAAAGGAGTCTTTCAACCACCATTTTAGTTTCACTGGACATATAACGTCCCCTGTCCTGGTAGGGCTTGCCCCTCCGTATGTGCGGACCAATTGAGCTTCACTTGGAATACTGGTGGTTAACGCTCCTGTTCCACCCAGGTGCCCTTTTCTTGGCATTCTTTTTCCCCATTTTACTCAACGTGCTGGAGGGGAAAATTTTCTCTGTACTTTGTTCTCCGTCCATGCTCCATACTCCAGTCCTCTGAATAACCTACATCTGGTCAAGTTTTCCTGTATCTCCCTTGTACAATTCAGAGGAATTTTTTTACCACTATTTTGTAACATGCAAGTTTTTTGTAGTTTAATTAGAAAAAAAACATTTTAAAATAGGATGGAATTCCCACCATGTCTTGTTTCTCTCTTTTAATTGTATTAAATTTGGGTTGTCTCAATACAGGGATTGATAGCTATTTTAAAGATCTTGCAAAAAAAAAGTATTTTGCAAATATTGTCCATTAACAGTGTCCCTCCAATTCCTGTTTTGACAGCCCCATCACCCTTGAGCCATCTTGACAATTGTGAAGAACAAATGCTTTTTAAAAACAAAAAATTTTTTTTTTATAATGGGAAAACCTGTAGTATTGCTCCCTTTTTAAAAGCACATGCCCAAAAAAAAATTTTTAAAAAAGGGATTTTTCGGCCATTTTGTTAAAAATTGTGGGAAGGGAAATGCCATTTAGAAGCCACATTTCTTTTCCCAAAAGGCCCCCAAAATTATTGCGGGATCTCACAGCAACATGACCTCAAAACCATTGAAAAAATGCAAAAAATTTTCAAAAGATAAATTTAGTAAAGGAATCCCGTGTTGTCATAAAACCTTTGGGCTGTTTTTTTCATTTCCCTCACGCAAAAACCAAAAATGAATTTTGGGAAAAGGGAAAAAAAATTTTCAGTAAAAATGATCCTTTTTAAAAAAAAAGGGTTTTCAAGAGGACCATTTCTTTTTGAAGAGGAATGTAAGTAGCCCGGAAACAAAGGGGTGACCTGGGCAATTGGGGGCCACAACATCAGAGTCCATGCCTGATTCATCTTGATGAAATTTCAAACATCCCCTTTATCTGGGGAAAAAACCCGGGGATCCCGTTTGTCTGTAACGACCCCCTCCAGCTGTGCTAAAGGGCCCGCTCAAAATATGACACGGCTTGGGAAGGAAAAAACACCCCCTTAGGGGGGTTTGAGTGAGTTTTCGGGCCTTTCGCCCCTTTTTTGGTTTACCCAGAAGTCAATTGGGCCCGGGAAAACACACCCAAAAAAACATCGGTTTTGAGACGCAGATAGCCCGTGCCCCCATATTTTAAAGCGGGTTCTCTGTGTTGGATGTGTCCCGAAATTTGTTTTTGTTTGGAGGTGGTAAATAAAGGGTTGCCAGAAAGGGACCCATTAGGGTTCAGGGACCTTGCCTGCTGCTGCCGCTACGCCTACTTGGCACTCTACTGCTGGGACGTCGCTGATGTTTTTTCCACCGTGACATTTTGGGGAACGTTTAAGCAGATCAACAGAAAGTCTTCCCGTTTATCAATCGCAAGGTTTTCCATTTTTCCCGCCCCCTTTTACCCCTCTATTTGGGTGGGGAAGGAAAGTGCTGAGTTTTGTTTTTTACCCGGGGGTCCAGGAGGGTGGGCCCCCCAATAACTGTTTTTCATTTTTTATGGCCTTAATGCGAAAGGGTCATGTTGGAGGAAAGGGGGCATTTAAAACCCCCATGTGAGAGATTTTGGGGCCTTTTAATTTTCCCAAGCCTCTGGGTCCCAGGGGCACTAGCAAAAAGATCTTTTCCTCTCTTCCTCCCTTTTCCTCAAAATTTGCGGGCCAAAAAAACCCCTTTTTCCCAAAGGAGGGAAAGTTGGTGGCTAGGAATACCTCCTCCCCTCCCGGGTTCCTCCGGCACAAGCTTTAAAAACAGCCCTGGGCTTGCCCCGAGGGTTTAAGCACCCCCGAAGCTGATGCGCTGCCCCTTTCCCCTAGCCCTGGACCCCCCAAAACCCCTGCCTAATGAAAACCATAAAATTTTTAAACTGTCGGGCCTTGGGATTCGACGGAGAAAAAGGCTCCCCCTGACCCCCATTGTGTCCGTCCCTCCTCCGGGCGCTGGGAGGAAACCCGTTGTTTCGAGGGCCCCCCCCATCGTTTCCCGAAAATAAGATCACCACAATTTCTCCTCGACAAGGGCATCCCTCCGCCCCGACCATTTTTGGGGGCTTCCTTTTTAAAACTGGCCAAAGGATGGGGCCCGACTCTTTCACCTGCCTCCCTTTTTGGGGGCTCAAAACCCAGGGGGTCCGCACCGCTGCTTGTCAGGGCCCTGGGGTCAATTCGTTTCTGCGTAATGGGATTGCCCTGTCCACAATCGCGGAGCATGTGGAGGGGGAATTCCAGCGTTTTTTGCCAAATCAACAATGAGACGGGTTTACGGGGGGGGGCCGGGGCTGAAGCTTTCAACGCAGCCGGCGGGACGAAGAGGGTTTCGAACGGCGGGGAAATCCGAAAATCCCGACCTCGAGCCTTCCCCCCCGCAGGAGTCCGGACCCCCGGGAAGGGTCTTTAGAAAATTTTTGGACGACAAGGGTTTATGCATGTGCCAGGCAAGGGGTGTCTCCAGGGCCAAACCCATTAATTTAAGGGGCGGGCCCGCAGATTTCGGGCCCCTTAAACGCCCCACCACCTTTCCCTTTGGGACCAAGGTTTCTTGTCCCCCAAACCACGCTCGGTCTCATTGGGAGAGCCGCCACAAATCCTGACCGGTGTGGGCGGTCTCCAACAGATTAATTTTTAAAACTGGCCTTTGGGTTTTTCTGGACACGTGATGCCCCAAAAGGGCCCTTTGGGGGGGAAAAAACCCGTCACCATCCCCGGTTTTGAAAGGTGGCCCAGCCTGAGAGCCCCCCGTCACCATCCCGAGAAATCCACCCCCGCTCACCAAATGACCCGGGCACAGAGATTTAACGGCCCTTGGCCCTGCTTACTAGGCCCTGTTTGGTGGTTTAGATGGGGCTTTTCTGGGGCCCCCGATGCAGACAACGCGCTTGAAATTTTGATGGCACGTGGGTGGGCCCGGGGAGGGCGGCTTTTTCTGGCAAAGAAATGGCCCCGCTCGGCATCTGGTATTGGGGGAGGGAAGGGCCCTGGGGTGGGGGAAACCCCCCCCGTGTACCCCCAGACGGAAAAAAGGGAAAAATTTCCAAGGGCCAAAAACCTGGCAAAGCCCAAAATTCGGATTTTGGCTTTTGGGGTGGTTTTGGGGTTTAAAATGTTTTTCTGCCCCAAACCTGGAAGGGCAGAAGGCTGGCTGCTAACTGGGCCCCTTGGGACCATGGGAGGGCGTTTAAAAATGGCGGAAAAGGGGAAGGGGTTTAAAGGGTCTTTGGTTTTGGGGCTGGTAGTTTTTCGGGCGCTGGGGCTGAAGCGGAGGCTGATCCCCCGATTTATGATGAGACATGGGCAGCTGGGAAAAGCTTTTGGGGGTGGGGGAGGAGGAGGGCCCGGGGGGACAGAGGGTTTTGGCAGTGGTTTTGGGGGCCCCGGCCCTCCCGGGCTGGGCCTTTTTTTGGGCCCAAATTTTGCCCTCCATTTCAACCATGCATTCGCTGCATGTGAATAGGGCCCTGTTGGTTGGGGGTTAACCACCAAAAGGTTTTTGCCCCCTTTCTTATGCGTTTACGGCAAAGGCGGGGATATTACATCGCCCGGGGGAATCAGAGGCTTGCTCAAAGGGAAGGGCCCCGTCTTTAAGGTCCCCCCACCTTTTTTACGGGATAAGCTAAAGGGGCGGGGGTTTTTTTTGCTCCCGTGGGGTGGCGGAATCATAAAAAGCGGGCTTTTGCGAAAGGGCCCCCTTTCCCCTTTTTGAGGGGAAACCCCTAGGGAAAAACTTCCCCATCGTCTTCCTCCCGCCAGTGAAAGGGAAACACCGCAAGAAATTCTGCTGAAAAGACCACGTTGGATCCCAATGTCGTCATCATCAACATCATCATCAAACAGGTGACTGCGTCCTGTATTCGCATCCAGGGCTGCGGGGTAAAAGCAAGAAAGGGGCTGCAAGGGGTTGCCGACCCCCCGGGATTTTTGCTGAATTTGCCCGGCTTCCTTCTCCCCCCGAGGCATCATAACGGGGCGTCAAGCAGGAAATCATCCTCTTTGGGCCTTTTGATTTTTAACATCCCCTTCTGCCCCCAACCGCTTTTTGTTATCAAAGAGGTCTTCAGAAAATGGTTACCCAATGGGGGGGTACACGAGGGGACTTTGGGCTCTTCATTTGGGACAAAAGCGATGACGACTTTGGGGCCGAAGGGGAGGACAGGAGGAAAGCTGGGTGCAGGTTGCATTAACCTCTGAAGGACGTTTGGCGACGCAGTCCGTTACTAGATTACAGGGCCCGACCCGATGACAGGCCTGAGGGCCCTGAAAACTGACGACCCGTGGCATCGTGTTGGCCAGCACTGGAAGGAGCACCTTTTTCCCCGACCTCTACCCCCATGCCCTACCCCCTCTTTGTTTCGCTTCCCACCTAATTTGTACATTTTCAAAAATATAAAAATTTGAGAAGGTATGGAAAGTTTTGGAAAGCCCTTTTATTAAAAGAGGGCAAACCCACCTTTCTAAATCCCTCAAATCAAAACAAAATAGCTGGATTAAAATTTTAACTGCAAATTTAGTCTATCAACAAAACTTGATGCCCAAAATGAAAAAAAAACCTGTCTGAAAAGTTTCGGAATTAAAAAGTATTTTTGGCACCTTTCAATTACTGTGGGATAAAAATTGCTGATTCACAAATTTTAAATGCAAGTGTCTAAAAGAACAAAGCTGTATGCGCCCCAAAGTAAAAAACACGTACGAAATGTATTCGGATAAAAAAAGGGTTTTTTTGGCACCTTCAACCTGTGCTGAAACAAAATAGCTGGATTCTTTTTTAACTGCAAGGGGCTTAGCAAAAAAGCTGGAATGGGAAAAATTTAAAAAAGAACACCTATCTGAAATGATCTGATAATAAAAGTGGATTTTGCACCTAACAAAAAGACCTGCAGTTACTAGAAAAATGTGTACAATATAATTTTAGGGCCCCAAAATTAGGAAATTTTCAAAAGAAAACTGTTAATAATAAAGCTTGCAGTGCAATGTCTTCACTAAAATCTTTGGGGAACTATATCCAGTTTCTTTTTGAGCCCCGTGTTCGCCCCCGGGCCCCCCCCCCCCCCCCCCGCTCCCCGTGCTTTCAGTGGTAGATCTCCTTTAAAAATTTTTACCTAACTACATAAAATCTTCCAATCTCTGATCTAACTAAGTTGTAAGGATCACAGCTAACAGTAGAGCTTTCCCTGTGAAGAAATAGAATAATTTCGCTGAGCTGTTTGGACACAGGCAGAGCGCACGTCCTACTGCTATGAGACGCTGAGAGAATGATCATAAACAGGAAGGGCTGTTCTATGTAAAACGAGGTCATGTGATTTTTCCCCCAAATTTCGCAACCATAACACATCCCAGTCATGACGTCGCAAACACATCTAAACCCCTGCTCTATTCTGAAATAAGCTGATTTGCTGGCCGCCAAAATGACAGAAGCGCCGAAAATGGCGCATATTAATAATGATGCACGATTTTTAACTAATATTATCGCATGATTAAAAATTTCGATAAAACTTTAAAAATTGTGCCGATTTCAACTTTGTCGATAATAAATCGCTCAACACTACTAATCAGCAATTCAGACAAAAGGAATAAGGGTCTTACTCACAAAATCATACAATCCATGAGGAAATAGTGTTTGACTTTTACAATAGGCCAGCCAGTATACATAAAGCTGCACAAGGCAATCACCCAGCTAGTGTGTGTGTGGTGTGTGTGTGTGTGTGGTGTGTGTGTGTGTGTGTGTGTGTATATATATGCATACACACACAGATATTAAGGGCGACATGTATGATTTTTGCGTGCATTAGTAGTGTAGAATGCACCTGAATCTATGAACCTGTTCTACTGTGGGTCATAGATTCAGCGCTTTCTAGCTACTAAGCGATACTTCGGGCTCAGGTAAACCACTTTGAAAGTGGGTTACCTGTTCCAACAGTAATGCGCTTGGATTTGCCGTGCTAAATACATAAATGTGTAGATCCATACGGTTGTAGTGTGACACGCCCCCCACCTCCCCAATCTCAGGCGCATTATAAAGTGCCTCGGGTGCTTTGTAATGCACCGGATATTGGAGTGCGCCTCATTAATAATAGAGTGAACAGGGCTGTGCCAGTTTTCGGTCTGAAAAGACACCAGACTTCTGACGCAGCCCCGTTCATACATGTCGCCCTAAGTGTATTAGGGTGGTGACAAAAAGAAAGGTAACAGACCTGTCTAAAAAGAGGATTTGTTTTGGTGACACTTAAACCTGTTGGTGGAAATAAATCTGATTCTTCAGGACATTATATTCCAGGGACCTGGTGCAGCATGTCAAAATGCTTGGAGATGGGAGTGAGAGGTTTCGATTTTTTTAAGGCTCTTAAGGCATGTTCACCCCGGCTTAATTGCGGGACGTAATTACGCCCCGCATTACGCCGTGTGGACGGGGGGGGGGGCGGGGAGCGGGGAGTGACAGGGGGGCCGGCACTTCCCCGGGCCATTGACTTAATTTCCCAAGCGGCGCGTATGCGCGCTAGTAATTCACATGTCAATTACTCCCCGCCCGGCGGCTTCGCCGGCGGGGAGAGGAGACGTAATCCATAGTTCTCTATGAGAAACTGTGAATTACCGTAATGAATGGGCCGTTTTCGGCCCGTAATGGCGCACTTCAGGCGCGTAATTACGGACCGAAATACGGCCTAATTTTAGGGCCGTGGTGAACATGCCTTTAGTCTTAGATCTTTGGCACAACAAATACACACACTCACAAGCATATAACAGGAGTGATACACCTGGAGGTATCTTAACATGCTTTAGCTTTTTTGAAAGAATGGTCAAAATAATGGAGACTTCAGTTTAAGGTCTCCCAATGTAAAATAATGCACTTAGGGAGAGGAAATTCTTCTGCTTGAGTATCAGATAAGCAGTTCTGTGTTGGCCAAGACTTTAGAAGAGAAGAATTTAGGGTCCTGATTTCAGACAGCTTGAAAATGGGTCAACAATGCGGCTAAACAGTAGAGAAAGCAAATTGAATGCTTGTCTAAATAACTGGAAGTAAGAGTGCAAGGAGGGCGATTGTGACCCTGCTGTGTATAGCTCTCGGGAGACCACATCTGAAATACTGGGTCTGATTTACTATTCCTATGTAGTTCTGTAGTACTTAAACAGTGCAAACGTACACCAGGCAGTCTAAGGGCCGGTTCACACTGCTTATTCAAGCCGTAATTGCGGGACGGATTTCGCCCGCAATTACGGCTTGAGTAAGAGGCGGGACAGGGGCGCTGCCCGCCGGCCCCATAGACTATCATTATCCACAGCACGTATTCCGCCGGAATCCATAGTTCTCTATGAGAACTATGGATTACCGTAATGGCTGGGACGGATTCCAGCCGTATTGCAGCACAGTACGGCGCACAATACGGCTGAAATCCGTCCCTGCAATAAGCCGTGTGAACGGCCCTTAAGGGTACGTTCACACAACTGACTACATTTTCAGCACCAAATTCTGCAATTGTAAGTGCAGATTTGCTGCCTCCTTTACCAGAGAATGGTCACTGCTGGAAATAAGCAAGTAAAATGAGCATTGGCTGCACAATGACACTGAATCTACATAGCATTCAATGCGAGGCGTTTTACGGTGTTTCTGATGCTTTTTTGAGGGAGGGGTAAGCGTGCAATCCACTCCAAAAAAGCATCAAAAACTGTGTGCATGCAACCTAAGAATGTGCCATATTTATCACAGTGACTCATGGTTTATGTGAAATTTGGCATACGGTACATTCAATGTCTAAATTTATAAAAAATGTTATCATTAGATTTTTATTCACGTTTTAAAATGACAAAAGGTAGTGAAAAAAATCAAATTTTGAACATCAAAACAATAAAGAACAGGCCATGTAAAGTCCAAAGTAATGTTGAAGTGTGAAAGTGTTCACATAAAGTAATTGTATTTTTCCATCCCTGAATGCACGTATCACAACACAGGAGATGAAATGGGGTACGTTATCATAGAAAAGAGTACAACATGGAACATCTATTTAGCTTGTCGAGGTAGACCAGATCAGCCATTTGCCCAACCGCTTAGGAACCACATGAGGTGGGATTAACAAGCATGTCTCACTATGGAATTGTGTGTTAACTCTGATGACCTCTGCGAAATTTAAAGGGGGAAGAGGACTTCCAGTGATGAGCTATGGTAAGTCGAGCAGCTATAAGAATGTGTTGGATTACTGTTTGATGAGAATGGGGTAAATCGTGTAATGATATGTCCAATAGAGCTAGTTCCTGAGAGAGGTTAAACTTTGGATGGAACATTTTCTGTATAAGTTGCTCGACCTTAGACCAAAGCAGTTTGGTAATAGGACAGGAGCACCACATATACAATGTCTAAATGTATATACTCTATTTTTCTATATATAGATATCTATCTATCTATATATATACACACCACCACACAACACCACACACCACACACATCACACACACACACACACACACACACACACACACACACATTTACGACATATTTTTCAACAGTTTTGGCACAATTTCTGGCAAATTCTGACAATTTGTGCATATGATAAAGTGTACAACCATGTACTTACTTCTGGGAACTTTTTCTTCTGGAGATATTCTGTAACTGCTCCATCAAAGTATTTAGCGTATCCTTCATTAAGACTGTAGATATTGCCTTTTGGCTTAATTTTCACATTTTTATTGACCAAGATGAATTCTCCAATTGCCTAAAACATACATATAATTTTATTGCATCTTAATTTTTCATTGTAGTAAAATAAACTAACAAAGCTCAAAGATCAACCACTCAATGATGCCTCGATAAATTAGCTGCTATAACATAATTAGATATCTTGAAATGTAACTTACAGGGTCCAGCATGAAGCAATTAACACCACATTCAGTGGCTAGGACAAGCATTGTGGCGCTTCCATATAGAGCATATCCTGCTGCCACGAGATTTCGTCCTGGCTGCAAGGCGTCTTTCTCAGAGGGCTCTCCATCTGATGTCTGCACAACATACACATGGTTATCACATAAGGGGAGGAAGTGACATAGCAGTGCACACAGAAATGTCCGTAGGGATTAAAGAGAATCTATTACTTGTGAGAAAGCCTTACACAGTGATGGATGATAAGTAATTTCTTAAATACATATAATTAAAGCCTCCCTCCAAAATGATTGTGGTATTGCTTTTTATCCACTTCAACCCACTTTAAAAAATGTTAAAAATGTTAGTGCCTCAAATGGAACCAAAATACTACTCATCCCACAAACAAGTTCTATGCTGATGGAAAAATATAGTCCTTGGAAGACAGGGGCTAGTGTTTGCTTGAATAGGGTCCTGTTTGGTTCAGAATTATGTGTGGTTCAATTTATGAAAATATTCAGGCTCTGGAAATCCCAAACTAATTTTTTCATTTACCCTAATAATATCCATAGTTCTAAACCTAAGGGTTTTACTGTCTTTAAAGGTTAATTTGCCATTCAGTGATGACCCCAGTACATTCTCACTCCCAGTGCAGTCCAACTTTTTTTTCTTTTTTTAATGGCACCATTTCGAGGTACATATAACTTATTGATTAACTTTTATTAACACTTGCAGGGAGGACTAGAACAAAAAAAAAAAAAAAAAAAAGCTTTTTTTTGCTTTAAAAATTCACAGCAGTTATAAAGGTAAACATACTGTGATAATTTACAATGACCAATACCAGAATTATATAGTTTTTTCTTCGATTTTTTTTCCCCCACTATTGCACAACAAAAACACTAATAAAAATGTTTGTTTTTGCTTTCCAAGACCTTTAGCCATGCAAGATAAATAGCATGAACATTTTGTAGTTTGGGTCTGAAGTAAAAATACCAAATTATGTATTTATTTTTAAATTTTTTTCTATAAAAGGGATTTTGTTAGGGAAAAAAATGGGAATTTTTTTTATCATTCTAGGATTTTTTTTTTTTTATTTATGTCGCTTTAAAAAACTTTTTTTTTTATTTTTTTTTACCCTACTGACATTTAAAAAGCAAATCATTGTTGCTTTTTAAAATTACACCATATAAAAAATGTATTTACATGATAGTGTAACACTTTCAGACATATATGGACCTCCCCTTGGCGGGGCCTAAAAAGCAGAAAAAAAAAGTCAATTTGGGGGCCTTTTTTTCCCCCACTTACCCTTGAAAACCCATCAGCTCCCTGGGAACACATTACAGGGGGTACCAATTGGTTAAGAAGAGGGAACCTCCTCCCTCTAAAACCACTAGGATGCCACAGTGAATAGTAACCACTGCATCTAAGGGGTTAAACAGCTCAGATCTGATGTATGTCCATTTTTCGCCATTAGAGCAGGGTCCTGGCAGTCAGAGCTCTGAGCCCCTGCTTCCTCTTTGCCCTGGCAACAGACATAATGTGGTCCTTAAACCATAACTATTCAGATGTGTTAACAATACTTGATCTTACCTTTTTGTATATGGCAAAAATTGTACCAATGGATGCAAGGCAGTCAATGTTTGAGGAACCATCCAATGGGTCAAAACAGACAACATATTTACCCTAAAAAATAAAAAACAAATTCACTGCACAATATGTTGTTAAAGTACAGTCATTAAACGGTTGTTCCCCTCTCACACATCAATTGCATATCAATAGGCTAACGGGCCCCAGAAAATCTTATGCACAACTCCTGCGCACCTATCAAACTTTGATAAGAGGTCCAATTGCTATATCATCAGTGTGTGAGATGGGAACACCCAACTTTGGGCGACATGTCAGAAAAGAGGCGCCTCCATGCCAATTTTAAGGTGCATAAAGTAAATGTATAGTGCACCTAAATGAATGAACCAGTTAGAAATCTGGTGTGTGGTATAGTTTACATATTATAACTGATGCGCCTAATCTGGCCCCCAATAGCAAAATTAGGCGATATAATAAGCTAGCATATTTGATCATTTTTTTAGAGCATTAAAAAGTGTCTTTTGTGGAAAAATGCGCCTATTCTTATATCAGTTCTTTTTAAGAAAATGGGGTGTCAGTTTCTTGCCCAAAATAAAAAAAAAAAAAGAAAAAAAGAAAAGCAAAAAGGAGTTTCCAAAGCTTTAAATGCCAGGGGCCCGGTAGGAAATAAAACCTAAATGAGGAATTATGATGGTGTGCCCCGATGGGAGGGGGGAAGGGGAGCAAAGAGAAGAAAGTACAGGGTCGTTCAAAAAGGGGAAAATGAATTTTAAAGTGTAATTTAGACAAATCCTTTAAACCCCAAAAAATTGCATCAATTTATTTAATTAGAGGACCTCACTAGGCAACTTATCATTTTTTTTGCCATCCCCAATTATAGCTGGGGGTACTCAATGCATGTGCGATTTTCCCTACTGGTTGTTTTAGTTAATACTTGTGTTCCCCATAAAGTGACAATTCTGGAGAATCTTCTCTCTAAAACTCTGTTGTGCTGCTCCTCTTGTTATCCCTTCTACAAATGTATTACTCAGTCAGATGGGTGTTACTATTCTAGTTTTAGGTGTTTCCTGCACACCTGACCTTTAGGGTTTGTTCCAGGCTGATTTTTGGGGCGGATTTTTACTTTCCCTATTGCGCTCAATACGGGTGAAAACCCCCCCTAGTCATTGCGGGAAACCACGTTTCAAGGGGCTACGGGTTTCCCTCCCTCTCCCGGTGGGTACGGGGGCCGTGGGGAAAAAGGAAAAATTCCTCCCCACCCCTTACATGGCACACCCGGCGTAATTGCGGGCGAAATCCGTCCCCCCCAAAAAAGCCTGGATAGGTGTGAACCTACCTTAGGGATGTTCAAAGGGTGTGTTGATCCGTGTGAAATAGCGTTTTTGGGGCCGTCTGTCAGACCATAAGACGGACGCAAAATGTATCAATAAATAGGTGTGATTTTCATTCTTTTACTTTGAAACACGCACGGATTCACACGAGTGATCACCCGGGGGGGAAAATGGGGTCTTTTTTTCGTCTTTGGATTTTCCTTCAAAGAATTGACATGTTAATTCTTGGTCCGAAAGACGCAGCGGAGCCCTATAATTAAAAATTAGAGGCAATTTGCGCACCCAACCATCCAAAAATGCGCTGATGTTGGTTTGATGCCCCACAATGTTTTTTCCAAAATCCAAAATCCCAAAAAAAAATCCCTGTGAACTGCCCTTAGCAAAGGGTTGGACAACTTGCAGGGGATGACCCAATTCAACACCATTGATTTATTCAGTAATATATTTTTGATTCAGGGGAACAATACAACATAAAGATTTCAGGAAATATGCTCTAGAATGGCTATTTCACAGGGAACACAAGTATTTGTTGCATCAGACATATCAAAAACAGCCACGGATCCTCTTAAACATCAGTATTTTGTGCAAAATTGTACATGCATTTAGTACTCCTCGTAGCCCTTCCCCATAATAAACAGAATGCACTGCATGTTCTATTTTTGGTGTGATTTTCACTTGAATTTTAGAGCAAATTGCAAAATCTCTTTCAATTCTCTCTTGCTTGAAATTTTTAAATGCTATTGATAAGGACATTATAGAACATAGTTCCAGATTTGAGAACATTAGTGGATAAAAGAAAAAAAGAAGAAAAGTAGGCCATGAGGCGCCCTAAGATCACAGCAGTATGTCCCATTGAGTGGAAGCCCTCACTAGCACCATATGAGTGGTAAGAAAGAAATAATACATGGAATATAATGAAATGTGTATACTTCCTAATGTCACATGTGTCGCAATTGCAGCGGAATGATGCAATTTCTGACTTGCAAAATATTACATCAAGCCTGTTTTGTCACTGCAGGAAACCAGCACATTGTGCAGTCGATTCCTCACTAATGGGCATGCGATTCAGCAGTACAGTATATACTGTACACACTCACCCTCTTATCACCTTCCACAATAAGGGCATGTGGATCTTCTTCTGATACCAGGACACATGCACCGAATGAGGCCTTCAGCATGTTGACAACTAGGTCATTTGAAAGAACATCCAGCTTTTTCACTTGGTCTCCTGTTACATTAGTGGATCCAGCAATTCCATATCTAAAAGGATAGAATTTATTATTAAAAAAAAAAAAGAACACAAATAATATATCAGTTATATCAAGTGGTTAAAGGAGTTTTCGCACCCAGCTGTTTCAGAGTCACATGCAGCTTCAGCACACTTCTTGGTCAGGCTATGGGTGGTTCTAGATCAGTGATTAGTATTTTGAACTCTGCCATTCCTAACAATATCCGTTAGGGTATGTTCACACGGCATGTTGGATCCGTTTTTGATCCGAAAAATGCATCCTAAAGCGCATACAACATGCAGCTGCGTGTTTGGATGTGTTTTTGCTACAGTAGAAACACCCCTATAGTTTTTAATAGGGCATCTGCTGCGTCAAACAGATCAAGAATTGACATGACAATTCTTTGAACGGATCCGAAAGACTGATCACAAAGACGCATGTAAAACATGTATTGTCTGATCGCCGATTTGTGTTTTACACGAATGTAAATCACACTACACATTGTTAGATGCGCGTTTGAGTCAGTTTAGGGTCCGAAACACAGATCCAAATACGCATCTAAAAACATATTGAAATTTAATCTGTTTAAGGGAACCTAT
Source organism: Phyllomedusa bahiana (assembly GCA_025379985.1). Lineage (NCBI taxonomy): Eukaryota > Metazoa > Chordata > Amphibia > Anura > Hylidae > Phyllomedusa > Phyllomedusa bahiana. Next base: position 39,436 of record JAODAL010012457.1, on the reverse strand, counting down.
CACATAGATTATGCCCCCCTTGCTGAGGACAGCACAAGCTAGTGTCAGACCTGCTGTTTCCAGCACTGTGTCCCTTATTCTGTAAGATGCAGCAGTTTTAGAGCATTTACTCCTCAAATCTTATTCATGAGCAGTTGTTAGCCCCGCCCACCAAAGGCTAGCTCCGCCCACTGACAGTTATTCACATGTTTCTACCTATTCAAAGTAATAGGTATCAGTTGAGATGGGCGGGGCTAACCTCAGATAGGCGGGGTTTGAAAAAAATGACTCTTTGGATGACTCTTCTGGCTGAAAACTGCAGATTTGAGCATAAAATACACGAAAACACAACTCTTAAGAATAAGGGACAAAACCGGGGAACACAGCCTACACTAGCTTGTTCTGTCCCAGAAAGGGGGGGGGGCAAATCTAGGACTTTCTTTAAAAAACCCATTATAAAAACAAGTGCAAAATGTTTAGGGATGGTACAGGCTGATTTTGAGGGTTTTTTTCGAAGCATTTTTGTATTTTTTTCCCCAAACCAAAACTCCCCCTAAAAACACGTTTTTCAAAGGGGTTTTTAGATGCGTTTCTCTGCGCCTTTTTGGATGTGGTTTTCAACATTGTTTTCACCCGTACAAATTAATAGCCAGGTAAAAAAAACACACCGAAAAACTCTCCAAAAATGCATAAAAAAGCACCTAAAAACGCGCTTCAAGAATTGACATGACCCATCTTTTCAGCGCCCAAAACAGCTTTCAAAGAAGCTTTAAAAAACCCTTGTCGGGTAATACAACGCTGTTTTACATGGGAATCAATGAAGTGAACTGCGTGTTTTTGGACGCCTTTTGGGGGCGCGGAACCCCCCAAAAACCCAAAACCAAATAACCCCTTTGAAATACCCTTAAAGGTAATTTTTCTTACTTATAAGAAAAAGGGGCCTCATGTATGAAAAATGTCTAGATCAAAGACTTTCTTTGTTGCCCATAGAAAAAATCACGCTCCCCCCTTTATTTCTATTGCTCTAAAAGGGGGGAACCCCTGATTGATTTTTAGGGAACAAAGATCTTCGATAAGAACCTTTTTCATATTTGTCCCCAAACTCTGCCCTTGCTTTTTGCCCAACCAGGGTACTTTACCCCTCTCTCTTCTAATCAAGAAGGAGATAAGGACATAACTTAGAGACACATTAATGTACGTCCCAAAAGCGGGGTAAAATCTCTCCTCTCAGGGTCGGGGTAATATAAAATAAAAAAAAGCAATGTATTTATAAAAAGTCTTCAATTACCTGTCCCTAAATACATGTTGAAAGGTAAACATTGCAGTGAAATAACCCCTTCAATGTCTTTACATTGATTTCCCAATAGGTAAAATTATGTTATCACTTGTTTGAAAGAAAGAAATGGTTAAGATCAATCTCGCTGTGAGACATGTCCCCCCCAACCAGGGTGAAGTAAAGCAGGGAGACTTAGACAACAACTCTAGAAATTAAAGGGGCTATCCCCTTCAATATTTATTTTTTATTTTAGCTTAGTTGCCCCCTTTAAAATGCATTTTTTTTTTGCAGGTTTTTTTAAAAACCTTTTGAACTGTAAACCCCACTGACGGACGTTTTCTATTTAAAACCGGAAGGTCCTATGTACAGCTTATCATAACCCCCTTTATAGGGGGTGGGTTAGCTGCTAATTGCAGGAAGTAATAAGACAGGCAAGAAGTAATAGTAAAAGTCTGATCTGTTCAAATATAAAATAATTTATCCCATATGCTGAACACCATAGAAGAAAAAAACATATTTTAAAAGCCAAAATTGCAGTTTCTTGGTCATTTCACATCCCCTAAAAATTGGAATTAGCCTGTTCCTGCTGCGGCCTATTTTTTTTTGTCATTTCTGTTTTTCCCTCTCCGCCTTCCCAGAGCCATAACTTTTTTTATTTTTTTCTCCTATCCAGAAAAATTTATATTGTAGGACAAGATGTACTTTTGAAATCGCAAAAAATTCTAGGTGGGGAGGGGGGGGGAAGGGGAAAAAATTGATAAAAAAAAAAAAAAAAAACTACCCGCCAAATTTTGCGGGTTTTTTTTAACGGTGTAAAACTCTCCAGTACAAATTATGTGTTACCTGTATTCTACAGGGTGATACGCGTCCACCAATGCCAAACATGTACAGATTCCATTATGCTTTGGTACCGAAAAAAAAATTCCCAAAATTTTCTATCTTTCACATTTTTGTTGCGCCGCCATTTTCTACGGCCAATAACTTTTTTGTACTAAACACCTACAGACGTGAGTGAGGGGCATTTTTACGGGCCCCAAGTTACTTTTTATTTTTGGCACTTTTGGGAAAGCATGCACCTTTTTGATTATTTTTTTTCCAATTTTTTTTTAAGAGGGAAAAAACCAAAAAACTGCAAATTTTGGGGTTTAATTTTCTTTTTCTTTGTGTTTTTGCTAGGGAAAAAATCATGCTTTTTTTTTAATAAACAGACTTTTTTAGATGCGGGGAAAACCAAATAGTGAACTTTATTATTTCATTTTTTAAAATTTGTAAAATGGCAAAAAGGGGGCGATTTGAACTTTTAATTTTTTTATACATTAAAACTTTTTTTTACTTTGAGTTCCCTAGGATAGTTCCCCACTAAGGGTCGACGTTTTTACAGGGGAAAATTTAACTACTTTCCCGCCCGGGGGGGAAATAAAAAAACAGAAAACATGGGGAGCAATGGAACCTTCACAAGGCTTCCAGCCAGTGTTAACCCATTGGCCTCGCAATTTTTTGCCCCGGGGCGAAGTGAGGGAAAGGGGCCGGCACTGTTTCCTCTTCATTTTTCGCCATGGCAACAAAGGGGTTACACAGAGCGAGATGGCACCGGCACCATCCCCCACTGTAACCGGCGGGTGCTAGCTGCAATTAGCAGCTAATACCCGCCAGCTATGTAGTGGGATCGCGGCACCGCTTTCCAGCAGTATGACGTACTCATACGTCAGTAAAGGGTTAAAAGTGATCAAAAAGTCGCATCTATCTCAAAATGGTACCAATAAAAAGTACATTTCAGCCCACAAAAAATGCCCTCTCACTCAGGTCCATAGATGGAAGTACAAATAAATTATTGGTCTCAGAAAATGGAGCTGCAGCGCAAATTTAAGAGGTAGCGAATATTTGCATTTAACACAATTAACCCCTTATTGCTGTAGCCAGTTTTGACCCCCTGACAGAGCTCCGTTTCTGAAATCTGACATGTTTCACTTTATGTGAGAATAACTTTTTGATACTTGTACCTATCCATGAGATTCAGAGACTGTTTTCTTGTGACACATTGTGCTTTAATTTAGTAAGAAAGTTTGCTCCATACAGTCCTTGTTTATTTGTGAAAAAATATTTTATATTTTTTAAATGTATTTTTTTTCCACTATGTTAGGGGCATAGAAATTTAGTAGTCATTTTTCACATTTTCAAGATTTTTTTTTACATTTTTTTTTTTTTTTAATTAGGAACCAGTCCTGTTCTGTTGTGGCTTTGAGGGACTTGTATGTTAGATACCCCCATAAAGGACTCCATCTAAGAAACTACACCCCTTAAAGTATTCAAAACAGTGTTTAGGAAGTTTAACACATTAGGTATGTCACAGAAATTAAAGCAAAGAAAAGATGAAATTTCACTTTTTTGCAGATTTTTATCCATTATTCACAGGAACATGGAAGATATGACCATGGAAATGCAACTCAACATTGATTCTGTTGTTTTTAGAGCTATCCCTTATGTGTCCCTAGCACGCTATTTGTCTCAGCCACAAGCCTCAGAATAGAAGGAGCACCTACTGGACTTTTTTGTCTCATTTTCATTATGTTTTTCTTTTGGCGCCATTTCAGGTTTGTGGAAACACTAAGGTGTTTAAAAAGACCCCATATTGGAAACTATACCCTTTAAGGGATATATCCAGGGGTGTAGTGAGTATATTGACCCAACAGGTGTTTCATTAATTTTTTAGCGTTAGGAAAATGAAAAATTCATTTTTTCCCCAGCAATCTGCAATTTTAGCTGCAAAGGTTTCATTTTTTACAAGGAATCCTAGAAAAAAAAAAAGCACCCCAAAATTATTATGCAATTTTCGCCTATATGTGGGTATAAACTGCTGTTTGTATGCATGCCAGGGCATACAAGGGAGGGAGCACTATTTGGCTTTTGGAATGCAGATTTTAGTGGGTTCCGTGTCACATTTGCAAAGCCCCCAAAGTACCAGAACAGGTGAAACTTTCCAGAAGTCGCCTCATTTTGGATTCAACACACCTCATGGATCTCATCCAGGGGTGTATTGTGCATTTTGGGTGCACAGGTGTTCCAGGTTTTTTTTTCTTTTTTTAAACATTGGGCCATAAAAATTGGGGAGGTGGGGGCGGAAGGGATGCAGTTCCGCCATTGTTTTTAATGCTTCATTTTTACAGCATTAGCCGTGCAGTGTAAATGACAGAATAACTTTATTATGGGGGTCGGTACAATTACAATGACAAATTTTATATAGTTCATGTTTTATTACTTTTACACAATCTACTGTAAATCCATTTATAAAAAATTGCCTTTTTAATGTCCTCAATCTGATAGCCATGAACTTTTTTTTTACTTATATGTATTTGGAACATATTAAGGGCAACTTTTAATATAGACTATTAAAATAATAAATCATTCAGAAAATCCATCAGACAACACAAACAATACAGGGTTGTATAAGGGAGTGATGGTCAAGAGAAAAATGACCTAAAGAAAGGGGGACCAGTAAAGTCCCTGTGTAACCCTACTTGACCTATAAAGGCCCTAGTAGAGAGATGCAGGGTAGCCGCCCCCAAAAAGGACGATCCTGTCAGGAACCTACCCCTATTGCACACTCGCCACTACACGTACACTAAGGCCTGGTTCACACGGCTTATTGCCGGCGTAATTGCGGGGACGGATTTCGCGCTGCAATTACGCCGGCAGACATGCAGCTGGCGGGGGCCGCAGCTCGCGGCCCATGACTATCATTATCTACGGCGCGTACACGCCGTAAATAATTCACATGTCACTTTCTCCCCGCTCGGCGGATTCGCCGAGTGGGGAGGAGAGACGGAATCCATAGTCTCTATGAGAACTGTGGATTACTGTAGTTACTGGGACGGATTGGAGCCGTACTGCAGCGCAAATACGGCACGCAGTACGGCTCCAATCCGCGCCCAAATAAGCCATGGGAACGAGGCCTAACAACGGTACAATGTTTGGGACACAGGGTTCCTGACAGGATCGTCCTTTCAGACAGCTACCCTGCATCTCTCTACTAGGGCCTTGACCTATATAAAGGTCAAGTAGGGTTACGCAGGCACTTAACTGGACTCCCCTTTCTTTAGGTAATTTTTTCTTGACCATCACTCCCCCCTATATAACCATGTATTGTTTGTGTTGTCTGACGGATTTTCTGAATGATTATTTTAATAGTATATATTGTTATGTTGTAATAAATTATGTATTGTTATGGTTTTAGAGTATACACCCAATTCATCATGCTTTTATATTGCAGCTGTTCTACTAGGTCAGTGGACGTATATAAAACTTCACGTATGTTATTGTATTTTTTTTGTCAGCTATTTCCTGCCTCATATCTCACACCCTGCCCCTATAAAGGACAGTTCTTACACAGCACTTTCCACATAACAGGATTAATACAATTACCCATTTATGTCACTTAAAACGCAGTCTTGAATTCTTGATTTGACATCTATTGTTTGGCTACATGTAAAACTTGTATCTGCATTCCTACTTGTGCTTGTCGGTGTGAGGTCAGGGTTTATTAAGAAAAAGGTTGGACTTGACCCCATCTGTTTTGTAGGGGGGGAATTTTTTGACTTTGGAAAAAAAACACGTATTTAAATTTTTCCACAATTTTAATATTTCCCCCCCCCCACCCTCTAGGGGAATCCATGGAATAATAGTTTTTTGGGCCTTTTGTACATATTTGGGTATAGTCATTGGGGTTATACCCCTAAAAATTTGCAATTTCCCCCAAAAGGGAAATAGGGGTTTAACCCACGGGGTTTACATTAAAAACCCGGGTTTCCCTCCCTGTGCAATGGCTGTAAAAAAATTTACCAGTAAATTTTGGGAACTTTTTACAAATCAGCTCCCTCCCAGATTTTCCTAAAATTTTTTTTTGGTGAAAAAACTAGACATGGTTTTATAAGTAGACCCAAAAGTTGTTTTTTCCCAAAAAGTTTCCATCAGGGTATTTTCCCCTGATGGCCTTTTAGAATTAAAACTAGCTGAAAAAGGGGAGGCCACGTCCCAGGGGAGGGCCCATCAGTTTTCCCATAATTCCCTTAACTTCTTCATGACCAAAAGCAGTAAAATGGGCTTTTTAGGTGCAAAGGGTGAATGGGGGGGAGTTGAAAAATTTTTAATTTTGGGAAAACCCAAACCTCTAGAAAAAAATTGGGAGTTTAAAAAGGGTTTTTCAGATTTTTTTGTTGAAAAAGAGGGGGCCACGAAGGGTTTATGTTTCCAGCTTTTCCAAAAGGGCCTATAGACCTTTCCATATTTAAAAAAAAATGTGTCCCCAAAAAAGTGACTGATTGTTTAACTCCCTTTTTTTTTATTTTAAAAAAACTTTAAAGGGAATTTTTTGGTTTTTTTTTTTTTAATTTTTCCCCATACACTGCAAAAATTTTAAATATTTTAAAAAAGTCATGCATTTTTCCCCTTTTGGGTCACTAAGCCCTTTTAAATAGTCGGGCCCTTTTTCCCTGTTCTGTAGAGAAAGTTTTTCAGAAATTTATTTTGCTCATTATCTGCACAAAACAGTGAAAAACTAAATAGGGGACACCAATGTGTATAAAAAACCCCAACAAAAAATCAACCATTCCACAATAGGAGATAGCCCCCAAACAGCCCCCCTTTTCCCCTCCGCCCCTTTGAAACCACTGCCCTTCTTCCCAGGTCAAAAAGAGCATGCCTAAAAAACTCCCTAAAAGAGTCAATGGGCCCCAAGTTAGTCTTAAGGTTCCTATGTGTAGAAGCTGCTGTAAAGCATTTCGGGAAAGGGGAGTGCTGTCTTCACAATCATACGTTATAAAGACACAAAAATTGGGAAAAACCCAACAATCAAAAATAAAAAACGGCTAAAAAAGAAAAAAATTTATGGATAGGGTCCTTGGGATTTAAAAGAAAAATAAAAAAAAAAAAAATATTGGGGGGAAAAGGTTCCCCTTTTAAAGGGGTTTCATTTGGGGCTTTGGGTTTATCATGGGGGGAAGTGGGGGGGAATTTTTCCCCAATTTTTTGCATTAGTAAAAAAAAACCCCAATTTTAAAGTTAAAAAAATTTAGAGGTTGTGGGGTTGGGATTGTTAGGGCCGGGTTCCCCACGGCAAAAATTCCCGAGGGATTTGTGAGCCGAATTGATTTTCAAAAAAAATCCGCCGTTAAAAAATGGGTGGGGACGGGGGGGGGGGGGGCCGGGCCCCCCCATGGGGAACAATGCTTTGGTTTACGGCGCGTCCGCCCCGGGAAAAAAAAATTGTGCTTGCCCTTTTTTCCCTCCCCCCCCTGGGGGCATTCCCGGGCCCGGGGGAAAGGAGGGGGGAAAGGGTTTCCCAAACGTTCTCCATGAGAGCAGGGGTTTTAACCGTAATAAACTCCGAGGGATTGGGGCCTTTACTAAAGCCCCAAAATCCGTCGCGGAGTCGGCCCCCAAAAATCTTGGGGCCCAAAAAATCCCGGGGAAAAACGAGGGCCTTAGGGAACATTTAAAAAAAAACAAGAAAAGTGAAAAAAGCGGGCAATATCCCATAAAACATGGGTTCCCCCCTAAACCTTTTATAAAACACTTTTGGTTCAGATGAGTTTTGCTTTTTTCAATTAAATTGGGTGGAAAGAGGGACAAATCCCGGGCAAAGGACATTCTGATAACAGGTTAAAAAATTATTTGCTAAATTTAAAAAAAGGAAACCGGGCAATACCCGGGGTGTTTTGGAACCCGCGCTACCCAGGGCTTTACTCCCAAAGCACGGGGGGGGGGGGTTTTAAAATTAATTTTTTTTGGGAAAACATGTAAAAAAAAGGGTTTTTTGGTCTAAAACAAAATTTTTTTTCCCCCATAGGGGAACCTGTGGGGAAAAAAATTATTTTTAAAGCCCAAAAAAAACCCTTTTTTCATACTGGGGCCCTTAATGTTTACCGAGCAAAGAGAAGACATTCCTTTTTGGAAAATCTGAATTTCTAAAGGGGGGGGCAGGTGGGGGGGGCCCTTTAAAATTTAGTAATGTGCCTGCCTTTTTATTCCCCCACTGCTTTTTAAAGGATGGGGGGCAAAAATCTACAACAAATAAAAAAGCTGTAAACCCTGCCCTCCCTAAGGCCATTTTTCACACGGTTTAAAAAAGGGGCCCGGGTTTTTCCCGGTCCCGTTTTTACGCGCCGAAGTGCGAAATTTTTTAGGGGGCCGAAAAGGGGCCAAATTCTTTTTCGGAAATTTCCCAGTTGGTCATGAGAACTTTTGGATTACTTTCTCCTCCCCCCCCGTCCGGCGAACCGCGGGTGGGAGAAAATTTGGAACAGTAACTTTTTTTAGGGGCGAAAATATGCACCGCTACCCCAAGTGTAGCCGGGGGGGCCGGCAAAAAATTACCCCCCCCTTTAAAAAACCCGGGTAAAAAAAACTACCCAAACAAAATCATTTTCCCCCAAAAACTGCCAAAACACAGCGGGAAAGATATAGCAAAGGGTAAAAGGACAAAGGGGCAAACAAAAATCACTTCCTGCTCTTTTTAGATGATTAAAAAGGTGAAGACCCAATTTTTTTAATCCTTTATTTCAATAAATTTATCAAAATATAAGGGGAATTATGTAGCAAAAAAATGAGTTGGACCCCCCCTTTTAAGGGGTATTTTTAAAATTAAGAAAAATCAGGCAGCATTTCTACGTGAAATAATTTTAAAAACCTACCCAAATGTGTGGTTTGGGGGCCTTTTTTTTTTTTTTTTTTTTTTTTTTTTTAAAGGTTTTCAAGGGGGAGAAACAAATGAAGTCAATGTAAAAAAAAATCGCAAAAAAATCCAGAACAAATTCTGCACATTGGGTGTAGGTTTTTCAAGGAATATTTATTTGTAAAAATGCTGGACTTCCGTGGTTTTACCCTTGAACTTTCCCCTGAAAAGGGATTTCTTCAGACATCGGGGTTGGGTGGTCCTGAGTAAGGTTTGGTAACATTGTAATAATAGGGAAAACATTTTAAATTTTAAAGATAGGGTTGTTGCATTTCCATGTTAATAAAGTGTAAAGAAAACTTTGCACATAAGTAGCCATTTCATTTCTCAAAATTAAAAGTTGTTACAACAGAGTATGGACGGAAAATTTGTGGTCAGAAAAAGGTTTTTGAGCACACAGGGAAATTTTCTGCTGCTTTATAAAAAATAATAACCGTGCCATTGTACATGAATGGGTTTCAAAAGTATTTATACCCCTGAACTTTTTCCCCTTTTAAAAAACATTAAAAGCCTAAAAATTAAATGTTTTTTGCTGAAATTAATGTGCCCCAAAGCAATCAAGGTAGCAAGTATTTGTGGTTAAAAACAATGATACGTCTTTTCCAAATTTAAAAAAAAAAGTAAAGTGGGCGGTATATATATTCATCCCTGTCTCGATATCCCAAAGAAAATACAGTGGGGCTTTTCCCTTTAGAAGTCACCTAAGTAGAAAATAGAAGATTCTGTGGTCTTTTTTATTCTCAGTATAAAAACAGCTGTTTTTTTAAATCCCTCCGAGGTTTGTTAGGAACATTAGGGGAACAAACAGCACATGAAAAAGGAACACCCCAAAACAGCTAAAGGACAAAAGTTTCAGCAGTGTATTGAAAGGGTTTTAAAAAAAAATCCCCAAGCCTGAACACCACAAGCACTTTTTCAACTAATCCCAAAGAAGGTCCATTTAAAACGAACCCAGACAAGGAAAGACAATTAGAGAAAACAGCCAAGAAGCCCGGGCATCGAAGGGAGCGCAGAGATCCATAGCTCGGGTTTGGAAAGAACTGTCCACAGGACAAACCCATTGGGCTATGTTCCATGGCTTTTTTTGGGGGAGGATTTCACCCGATTCCGCCTTTAGTGCAAATTTTAAGGGTGAAATCCACCCATCATTGTAATCCACAGTTCTCAGAAAAATTTTGGATTCCGTCCCTCTCCCGGGCATTTCGCGAGCTTTAAAAGCACCGTAAATAATGAATGTCTATCGGGGGTGGATGCCGCCCCGGAGCACACGACGTAAATTGGGGGGCAAATTCGTCACAAGACCCCGGGTGTTTTGGGTCGCATTGATCAGGAAAATTTTTCCCCAAACAGGGGGGGGCCACAGCTCCCCGGGCCCCCATTGACATACATTGAGGGGTGGTGTGATTCGCCATGTACGTGTAATTGTACGCTGGGGGAAAACGAGGCGTAACCAAGTTCTTTTGGAGCTAGGATTCCCGAATTATGGGGTGCATTTCCCCGCTTTTAAGCGCAGATGCCGTAAAAAAAAAAAAATGCGCCGAAATTGCGCCCCTGAATAAGCCTTTGAACATTTCCCCTTATCTTTTCCCCCCAAAAAATTTTGGGCAAAAAAGTTTGGCAAGAAGAAAGCACTTTTGAAAGCAGACAAACACCAGTTTTCAAAAACCATTAGAGGACACTGCAAGCTGTGGGAAGAAGGAATTCTGGTCAGTGGACCCCGGGTGGGAAGCTGGGCAGATAATAGGAGGGGGCAGGTGTTGCAAAAAAAGGGCAATCCTGGAGGAAAAAACCCCTATGTTTACACGGCTTTTGCGGGACGTAAATTTTGCCCCGCAATAGCCCTGGGACGGGGGCGGGGGGGGGAGTAAGCAGGGGGCCGGCACGTCGCCCCCCATAGACTATCACTGCTAGCGGGGCCCTATACGCCCCCTAGAAAATGACATGTAATTATCCCCCGCCCGGCGGATTCGCCGGGGGGGGAGAGGGACATAATCCATAGTTCTCTATGAGAATTTTGAATTACCTAATGAATGGGCCGTTTTTTTGGGCCCTAATTTGGGGCACTCGGCGCGTAATTACAGACCGAAAAAAACCCCTTATAAGCCCTGTGAACAGTTTTAGGTTTGTTCACACGGCTTACTTTTGGGGTGGATTTCGTTTGTAATTTTTGCGCCGTATTACGCGAAATACGGCTGAAATCCCTCCCAGTCATTACGTAATCCACAGTTTCATAGGATCTATGCATTTTGTTTTCCCCCCCCCTGGCAAAATACGGCGAGGGGGGAAAGGGACATGTCTTTTTTCCCGGGGGGGATAACCCCCGTGGATAATGAAAATTTTGGGGCCCGGGGAGCAACCCCCTCCCCCCCCCCCCCCCCCCCCCGCTGCACAGCACACAGGGAATTGTGGGGAAAAACTGTCCCCACAATTTTCCCATTCATAAACGTGTGAAATAGCCTTAGAGGGGCTTCGGGTTTACCCTTTCCGGCAGAACAAAAGCCAAAACATAAAGCATAATGGAATAGTTTACATCCAAAACTTTTTAAAGGATAAAATGGCCAAGTCCAAACCATATCTCTTTAGAATCTATGGGGGGAATTGAAAAAAAATTTCTGTTTACATACATTCACCCCAACCAAACGATGATCTAGAAAAACTGTTTTTTAAAAGAAAAAATTGGGGGAAAAAATTCCGCCTCTAAGGGAAAGTTGGGAAGACATCCCCCAAAAAGGAAAAATTTCAGGTGGCCTACAAAGTTTAACCAGGGGGGCTAAAACATTTCATTACTCCAAAGTTAGGGTTGTTTTTTTTTGGTTTAAAAAATTTTGTATAAAATAAAAAAGTATATTTGCTATTCAAATTTTTTAGTACTTTTTGCACAACTTAGATCTCTAACAAGGGGCTTGATGGAAAAAAATTCCCAAAAGTTGTTTTATCCCCCGAATCCCCAAAAAATTTTAGGTGATCAATTTGAATTGGGGTTTAAACAGTTTCCTCCTATCATGCGTTCAATTTTTAAAAACGTGAGACCAAGACAACATCTTACAATTGATCAACATACCTTTCCATTGCGAAGCTTCAAAAGGAGGTTTCAGACACAAAATGGGCCCCCTGGGGGTTAAGTGTCAACACAATTTGAACAAAGATACAAAAGGGGGAAGAGTCCCCAAAAGGAAACAAGGGATGTCCCTTTGGGTCCATCACACACTGGTAACCGTTCTTGTAAACAACGCCCGAAAAAAAAAGGGTAAAGAAGCACACAACTCCAGGCATGTTTAAAGGAGGCGAGAGGCAAACAAAAGCCATGTCAGACCATTTGTAACCATTTACATCATTGTGGTCTGTATACTAGACAACTGGGAAGTATACCTGACCATTACCTGACCTGGCTGAGGCTCTTCTTGACATCTCGAGCATCCTTGGCGGCCATTATTTCTGAGCAGAGTGAATCGACTTTCATCACTGAATAGCACTGAAGACCAATGGTCCCCCCTCCAGCGTAGATGCTCCCTGGCCCATGCAAGACAATGATGCCCGTGTCCTATGCTGTGGTCAGGTCATCTAGCACACTGACTACCGTGATGTAAATGGTTACGAATGATCTGACGTGACACTTGATTGCCTATCACCTCCCTTAAACGTGCTTGGAGTTTTGTGGCATTCAATTCAAGCAGTCATCAGTGTGTGATGGAGCCAAAAGATGGCCATTTCTTTGCCTTTGTGACTCTTCCAGTCTCTGTTACAAGCTCAGTTGCCACTTCCATCTGAGAGTATCCTGCTTGAAGCCTTGCAATGGCGAGGTACTGTTGATCAATTGTAAGTTGCTATCCTGGGCTCATGATGTCAAAGTGTGAACAGCATGATGAGTAGGACTGTTTAAATCTCAATTTAAAATTGATCCCCTAAATTTATTGGGCGATTCACAGATCAAACACCTGTTGTGAATTTTGCCATTCAGCTCTTTGCTAGAGATCAGCAAGTTGTGCAAAAAGTACTGAAACAGTTGGACATGTGCATTTTAAAGTTAAGAGTGCTTTCACACAGCGCAGATTTGGTGCAGTTTTAATTGCTCTTCATTTAAACTGCCTTTATTACCAGCAAGCTTTTTGCACTTCTCTAAACTGTTTGGAAAGTGAGTAAGGATATGTTCACACAGCGTGTTAGGTCTTTTGTGACGTGTGTCTGGGTTCGTCTGAACGGTCACAGACACGAATCTAACAATGAGCAGTGAATTTAACACTGCCGGCAATGGGAAACCCGTATCTGCGTTCACATGAGCGATCGCTGATGCATGTTTGCATCGAGTCTGTCCGATCCGTCTTTCGGATCCGCTCCAAGATGTGACATGTCACACGCATCACAAAAGCGTATGTTCACACGGACCTAACACACCGTGTGAACATAAATTAAGGGTATGTTCACACGGCTTATTATGCCAAGTATTTCGACGCGTGTTGGCCTTCATACACGGCGAAGTGCACACCACAATTACAGTAATTCATAGCTCTCTGTGAGAGCTATGGATTTACACGTCATCTCCCCACACATACAATTACGATCGCTTATGCGCCACTGACAAATCAGGTGTCAATGAGGCCGGCCGGGGACCGCCCCCCCCCCCCCCCCGTGCTTTGGAATTACACGCTGATCAGCGCGTTGTTCAAAACACATGGTGTATTGCGGCGCGTACTATACCCACCGCAATAAGCCGTAGTGAACATGCCCTTATCCTTAGTGTGCTTGTAATCCACAAGACTTCAAAACACAGTAATTGATTACTTTCTTGAAACTCCTTTCTGAACAATTTAGATAACTGAAAGAAGCTTTCTGGTAATAAAGACAGTTTAATTGGAGCGCAGTTAAAAATGCACTAAAACTGCACTGTGTGAAAGTACCCTAAGGCTATGTCTACACTGCATCAGACAAAAAATGGCCCAAAAGCGTCCGTTTTTTCTCTGATGCAGGACCGCGGCTTTTGTCACGCTTTGTGACAAAAGCCGCGGTTGCTTCTCATTTTCCTGACATCCCCCATACACTTGTATGGTATGGGAAGACGGCAAGAAGACGAGAAGCGCCAGCGTATTATACAACATGTTTAGAGATGGGTGAATTGATTCTAGCGAAGTGGAATTCGTTTAGAATTCCAGGAAAACTTCAATTTTGAACGAAGTCAAAGTTCGGGGTGATTTGCGGGAACGAAGCGTGTTTTTAGTTGATAAAATGGCTGCAAGCACATGGCGTTACATGGGGCAAAGAACTCTGGGAGGAAGAAGGGCATTAGCCTGCATGACATGTGCAGTAGATGAAAGCCAATCAGAGACCGGCGGGATTCTGTGACGTCACCGCACTATATAAGTCCGGCGCAACGCTGGGAGCTCATACCGCTCTCACTGTGCTGAGTAGGGAAGATGCTGCCATGGCTGCTTATGATAGCTGATACTAAAGAACTCATTTTTATACAGCGATTTTTGGGGGGTGTCTCAGCTTGTCTCAGAGGCTGCTACTCTTACGTTCTAATTCTGATTTTGTGGGGTATTGGATCTGAAGTCCAGTGTTTGTTCAGTGCAGCTGCATTTACATTTTAATGCTATCTGCTCACAGCACATTGAATATCCAAGGGTTATCTAAGCCTGTTCCTGTTGTATTCATTTAAAGAAACAGCGTTTTTACAATCCAAATACCACTTCATTTTTGGTTGCTCATTTCTAGATCCAGGGGTTAATTAAGCGTTGTTCTGCTGTTGTGGTCACTAAAAGAAACGGTGTTTTTCAACGCCAAAGACGACATTTTGGCTGTAGCATAATTCATATCCGAAGGTTAATTACAAGTTTTTCCTGTTGTGTTCCATAAAATGCACGCCGTTTTAACACGCTGCAAAGCTGGTAATTGTTGGCAGCACATCTCTTTTGCGCAATTTACATCCAGTAAGTATAAGTATATTTCTGCAGTTGTACTTAGTAAAAGAAACGTTCTTTTTCACTGCCAAAGAAGAAATTTTGCCTGTAGCATAATTCATGTCCGAAGGTTAATTAAGCCTGTTTGTGCTTTTACATTTAGTAAAACACACAGTGTTTTTAAACTACACATACAAGTACATTTTTTCTGGCCATTTGTGGAGTGCAATTTATATCCAAGGGTTACCCAAGCTTGTTAGTGGGTTTATTTGCAGTCAAATACAGGGTGTGTATTTATCATATACAGATATCTTCATCAAACAGTGTCTGTACATTTTAGAACAAACAGTATGTCAGACAGAGAGGTGGCAGGCTCTGCACCTGCGAGTGGCAGAGGCACAAACATTCCTGGAGCAGGTCGCAGCACAGCAAGGGGACGTCGCAGCAGGGATCACTCGGTGAAGCCACAACTGCCGCTGTCATCTAGCGGCCGTGTGTTGACCAGCAACCCAAGGGTTCTTGATTGGTTGACTAGGTCATCCACTTCCTCCCAGATGACATCTGACAACCCCAGCCAAGAGTCGGTGGGAACGTCAGACAACCCTTAGTTGGCATGGCCCGGGAGCGGGTCAACGGCACTCAACCCGCCTCTGTCCCATCCGGTTCCCTCAGCCAGAGATCTACTATGTGGTCTGGGCTCAGCGCCACTATACAGCTAGGATGAACAATTTGAGGAGGGCAGTCAGCAGCTACTTGGCAGCGAAGAAATGGGGCCAATATCCCCTACTTCTTGCAGTAGGCGGCAAAGTATAGATGTGGAGAGTGGCATGGAAGGTCATGTTGTGAGGGGTCAGCCTCGGCATACCAAGACCGGTGATGAGGACAGCAGTGACGATGAAACACAAATAGATGATGCTGTAGCCGACCGCACTTGGGAGCCGGGTGAAGCAAGGGCTTCATCATCGTCAGGAGAAGAGGGCGTCAGCTTGCGCGTCAGGCAGCGGTGCAGCCAGCAAGTGGGTTGTGTGGCCGAGAGTCAGCAGGATAGCAGCAGTGTGAGGTCGGAGCCAAGCGACACGGGGTAGAAAACCGCTTCGCAGGTACAGGAAAGTACGGCACAGGGGCTCAGCGAGCAGCGGCAGGCAGTAGTCACTCAGTGCAGAGCGTTGGCGGTAAAATCGATACTCGGCGGTGTGGCAGTTTCTTTGCTAAGACACTGGAGGAGCCGAATATGGGTATATGTAGAATCTGTAGGCAGAAAGTGAAGCGTGGCCAGGGAGCTAACGTTGGCACCACGGCCCTGGATCAACACATGCAGCGTCACCATCCGGTGGCCTGGGAGAAACGTGGCTCAGATGTGGTGGTCCATCCTGCCGCCACCGCAGCAGCAGCGGCCAGTGGCATGCATGCCATTGCAGCCAGTCAAGGTTCCACCACCTCTGCATAAGGGAGCTGTTTCTCTTTGCCATCATTTCCTGGTCCAGATGCACTCTGCCACCCCAGTTAGAAGGTCCACTGGACTACTGGGCAGCCAAACTGGATGTGTGGCTGTAACTTGCCGAGTTTGCAGGTGGAGAAGCTGTCCTGCCGGGCCAGTAGTGTGGCATTAGAGCGGGTGTTCAGTGCGGCGGGGGCCATCGTTACCCCAAGGAGAACCCGCTTGTCCACGGGAAATGTGGAACGACTGACCTTTGTCAAGATGAATCAGGCGTGGATCGGCCAGGATTTCCACACACAAATGCGTTAGGCGTCAGATTACATCAGCCATGACGCCTCACCCAAACTGTGAGAAATGAGTCTGGATTCAAACTACCTGCCTCAGCCACTATTCTGATGCCGCCACCCGCCTGATGCCACACATCTGCTGACAGTTTCTCCATCTGCCTACCACCATCTTTACCAGGGACTGGTATTGCCACCCACCTTCACACTCTGTCATTGTGCCACTCTCTGACCTCATGCTACTGCTGCTGTGCCCTCCACACTGTCATTGTGCCACTCTGTGGCCTACTACTGTTTTTGCCACCTCCAGAATGTCATTGTGCCACTGTCTGACCTCATGCGGCTGCCGCCGTCACCTCCACACTCTGTCACTGATGTTGCCACCTGAGCTCTCAGCTTGTTTTTGTCCAGCTGTCGCTGGCATGACTTTATCAGGCTACATTCCCGCTTCAGTTTTTTGGTCAGTTTTGCCCTCTTAAGTGACCAGGGAATTTTATAGTGAAGCGATTCTAAGAGCGGAGGCCGTCATCTGCGTGTCATACTAAAACACAACATTGTATGAAGACCAAACCAAGCTTCCTCTGCATATTTAAGCATGGCACAACGTTCTACAGCACCCTGCAGGCTCTGTGCAGCCTGGAAATAGCTTTTTTTTTTTTTTAAACGTGATTCGTCCCGAAGTAATTCGGACCAAAACGAATTTTGTCGGAAAATTCGGTGAAGTCGGCGAACTGAATTTGAGAAATTCGCCCATCTCTAAACATGTTGTATAATACGCTGCTGCCGAAAGATGGGCAGAGAAAAGACGAGCTGTGTAGACAGCAGCTCGTCTTTTCTATTGTTGCTATGGGGCTGCACTAACGATCGTATCTGCGGCACTTTTAAAATAAACGAAAAGCACCGGAGATACGATCGTTTTCCTGTGCAGTGTGGACATAGCCTAAGAGGTGTTCTCATTTAGTTCATTTAAAAAGAAACGTCATGAAATTTTATGTTCATCCTGAAATTTCAACCAAAAGCCAAGCATGTATCATTTTCTCTACACTTCACAAATACTTGATTTTATTATCAGATAAAATATCACTAAAACATTTGAGTTTGTGGCTGTAATGTTTAAGAATGAGGAACAGTAGTTTGTTGTTTCTTTTCTCCTCCATGTAATCTTTGTCATATGTTTGATGATTAGTTATGGTCAAACTTATACGATTTGTATTTTAAGTTGTTCAATAAACTTTTTCCTTTTTCTGGCAGAAAAAAAAAAAAATGAATGAGGAACAGTTCAAGGGGTAGGAAGACTTTTGCAACCGACTGTACATCAGTTAGTGTTAGTTCACAACATTCTTGTAGCTCAGATGAAATGATAGTTAAATTGAACTGCAGGCATCAATGTGTTAACATTAACAGGTTCAATCCTAGTGTGTTCAGCCACGTCTATCAGGTGCAGGTCTGACCTGTCTAAGGTAAAGTAAACTGCATACATGGGTTTAAGATTACAAAGACACATAGGAACATGATGGAGCCTGCGGGGACCTGCAGCGTTTTCTCCACAGCCCTGTGAATAAATAGTGGATGTGCTCATAATACAAATGGTGAAGCAATCCAGCCAATGTGCCCATGCCAGGTATCAAAATCCAACCAATATTAACGCCTGTTCCGATCATTACTCCCTATGGGATTCAATAGTCTCAGTCACATTCTGCAAACCTGAACCGCGGAAGCCGTTTTCCTCTAGAATCAGGATGCCTGAATTAAGACTTCACTGTAGCTATTATTTACCTGTAGAAATATGAAGTGATGCTGGGTAATTGAACTGAACTGTTGTGCCATTGGATATCCCCAATACAACTCAATGGAAATGATGCAGGGAGACATGTATGATAATAGACGGGGCGGAGCGAATGTTCACATCCGGTTTTTAGTGTAAAATGCGCCTGAATCTATGAACAGGGTTTTTGTGTGTTTATAAATGGGGTCTAAAGTTTGACGCGCCTCGCCTGTGTGTTTGCCGCATTATGGACCTTAGACACATAAGTAATGCTTCAAACATGTATAAGGGCTACAGATATGCTGGAAATAAAAGAAACGTCATTAGAATAGCATTTCAGTGAAAAGACACTATGATAGTGATCTTGCTTGGTGGACCACAGGTCCCAGCAAGACCTGTGATGTGCTGGCTCTTGCTATATGTAGAATAAAGGGTGAGAGCACCAAAAATAAATTTCAAGACTGATCACCATCTGATAGAAATTTTTCATTTATTGTAGTAAAAAATAAAAATCTGCACATTTCATTAATTCAGAAAAATATGGGTCACTGGGTTATTTAATTTTAGATACATTTTTGGGAAATGTTTTAATATTTTGGGATATTATATATTTTATATGATAACTTTATTAAATTTAAATAATTTAATTTTATATAGTTTGATCATTATTAGTGTTGAGCGATTATTATCGACAAAGTTGAAATCAGCAAGGTTTTTATGGTGATCGAAATTTTTAGATCATGCGATAATTAAGGCTAAAATCTGTGCATCATCTATTAAGATGCACCATTTTCGGCGCTTCCTGTAATTTTGGCGGCAGCAAATCAGATTACAGAATAGAGCAGGGTGAGATGTGTGTGCGACGTCATGACTGGGATGTGTAGCGTTTTGCGATTGGCTGGAAAAATCACAGGGACCTCGTTTTACATAAAAACAGCGTTTCTGTTCAGCCTCAGTGTTTTCTCAGCGTTCAGAGCGGGAAGGATGTGCGCTCTGCTTGTGTCCAAACAGCTCAGCGAAATTATTATATTTCTTCACAGAGAAACCTCTACTATTAGCTGTGACCCCTTACAATTTAGTTAGATTAGAGATTGGAAGATTTTATGTAGTTGGGTAGAGAATTTTAAAGGAGCATCTACCGCTGTAAGCCCACGGGGGGGAGGGGAAGGGGGGGCCCCCGCGGTGCGAACACAGACAAGCTCTATAGAGAATACTGGATAAAGTTCACCAAGACTTAGTGTAGACATTGCACGGGCAATAGCTTTATTTTAACAGTTTTCTATGAAATATTTCCTGGATATTGGGCAGCCTGAACTTATAGGATACAATCTTTTCTAGTAACTGCAGGTCTTTTTGTTGGGTGCAAAACTCTACTTTATTATCAGTATAACATTTCAGATAGGTGTTCATTTTCAATTTTGCCCATTCCACCTTTGTGATATATCCACCTTGTACTTAAATTTAGAATCCAGCAAGTCAGCACAGATTGATAGGTGCCAAAAATACCTTGTAATATCCGAATTTCAGATACGTGTTTTTTGACTTTGGCGCACTACAGCTTTGTTCATTGACACAGCTTGCACGTAAATCTTAAAACAGCAATTTTATAGTCACCACAGGTGAATTGAAAGGTGCAAAAAATACCGTTTATTATACTAAAACATAACAGATACTTGTTTTTTTTGCACTTTTGCCCAGTCCAGTTTTGGGTTGATAGAGACCCCTTGCAGTTAAATTTGAATCAGCAAATTTTGTTTTGATTAGAGGGATTGAGAATAGCTGTGATTTGCCTTTCTTTTAATAAGAGACTTTCCAAAACTATTCCATAACTTCTCAAATTTTTATTTTTTTCTGAACATGGAGCGAAATGCAGGTGGTAAGTGAGCAAGAGGGGGGTTTGCACATGGAGGTAGAGGTAGGAGAGAAGGTGCACCCTCCAGTGCTGGTGACAACACGCATGCCAGCGGATGTCAGTTGCAGGACCCTCAGGCCTGTCATCGCTGGGTCAGGGCCCTGTGAATCTCAGTAACGAAAAAGCGTCGCCAATCTGTTCTTCAGTGGTTAATGCAACCTGCATCCAGCAGTCTTTCCATCCTCGTCCTCCCAAGTACACGGCCCCAAATGTCGTCATCAGCTTCCGTCCAACATGAAGCAGCCCAAATGTCAACTCGTGTACCCACCACTGTGGATAATCCATTGTCTGAAGACCTCTTTGATGACAAAATGCGGTTGGGGTCAGAAGGCATGTTAAGATCAAGAGGATGATTTAGTCTGCTCTGACGCCCAGTTACTGATGCCATCAGAGGAGGAGAAGGAAGCCGGTCAATCGACAAAAATTCCGGGTGGTCGGCAACGCCTTGCAGGCCCTCTTTCTTGTAGCCTGCAGCTTCTGGATGCAGAATGTCAGGACGACCAAGTCACCTGTGTTGATGATGATGACGACATTGTGGATCCATCGTGGTCTTTTCCACAGAATTTGCTTGCGAGCGCTTCATCAGTGGACGAGGAGGAAGACAATGGGGTAGTGTCAATACGGGTCCCGCCACAAAAAGGGAGAGGGCGGTTGCAGAAGTCCGCTGATATGATTCCGCCAGCCACGGTCAGCGCAAACCCCGCTCCGCTTATCGCCGTCAAAAAGGTCCAGGACCTCTCAAGCCTGGGCCTTCTTTGAACAAGCCTCTGATTCACCCAGCGAGGTCATATGCCACCTTTGCCGTAAACGCATAAGTAGAGGCAAGGGGTTAACCACCACCAACATGTCTAGTCACATGCAGCGAATGCATGAGTTGAAATGGAGGGAACACTTGGCCAAAAAAGGCCAGACCGACGCCGGGCCTCCAACCACTGTCACACCCTCTGTCTCCGCCTCCTCCACCACCAAGCGTTCCTCAGCTGCCCATGTCTCTCAGAGTCATGATCAGGGATCAGCCTCCGCTTCAGCCTCCACCGTCACCCAAGTACCACCAGAGACCCATCCTACCCCTTCTCCTTCTGCCAGTTTGACGACCTGCACGCCGTACAGCGGCCAGTCTAGCAGCCAGCCTTCTGTTTTCCAGGTTTGGGAGCAGAAGAAACACTAACCCAAACCATCCCAAAGCCAAAAGCCTGAATGTCGGCATTGCCAGACTTTTGGCCTTGGAAATGTTGCCTTTCCGTCTGGTGGACACAGATGGGTTCCGCCACGTCATGGCCCTTGCCTGCCCCCAATACCAGATGCCGAGCAGGCCTTTCTTTGCCAGAAAAGCCGTCCCTGCCCTGGCCAGCCACGTGTCATCTAAAATTTCAAGCGCGTTGACTGCATCTGTGGCCGGAACAGTCCATCTGACCACCGACACATGGCCTAGTAAGCACGGCCAAGGCCGTTATATCTCTGTGACAGCTCACTGGGTTAGCTGGGTGGATCTCTCTGGGGGTGACGGTGGCTCTCAGGCTCGGCGCACGCTCTTCAAAACCGCAGGGATGGTGCAAGGCTCTTTCCCCCAAGGTCCTCTGGTGGCATCACGTGCCCAGAGAAACCAAGCAGTTTTGAAATTAATCTGTCTTGGAGACCGTCCCCACACAGGTCAGGAGCTGTGGACAGCTCTCCGCACTGAGACCGAGCGCTGGCTGGGTGACAAGAACCTTGTGCCAGGCAAGGTGGCATGCGATAACGGGCGATCGGTAGGCTGGAGCACATCCCTTGCCTGGCACATGTCATGAACCTTGTCGTCCAGAAATTTCTAAAGAGCTACTCAGGTCTGGACTGCCTGCTGCAGAAGGCTCGAGGTCTGAGTTCGCATTTCCGCCGTTCGCACCCTGCTTCGTCCCGCCTGGCTGCGTTGCAGCGTCAGCTCGGCCTCCCCGTCAACCGTCTCATTGTTGACGTGGCAACACGCTGTGTTGAAGCTGTGCCGGAGGCAGCGGAGGAGGAGGAGATATTCCTAGACACCGATGTTACCGACATCCCTGCTTGGAAAGAGGTTGGCGCGAATTTGAGGCGGAGGAGGAAGATGAGGAAGATCAGTTTGCTAGTGCCCCTCGACCCAGAGGCTTGGGAAATCAAGGCTCCATCTCTCACATGAGTGCTTGGATGCTCCATTTCCTCCAACATGATCCTCGCATTAAGGCCATCAAAATGAACAGTTACTGGATGGCCACCCTCCTGGATCTCCGGTACAAAACAAAACTCAGCACTTTCCTTCCACCCACCCAAATAGAGAGTAAAATGCAGGAAATGGAGACCTTGCTGATTGATCAACTGGAGACATCTGTTGCGTCTGCTTCACGTTCTTCAAATGTCACGGTGGAACAACGCCAGCGACGTGACAGCAGTAGAGTACCAAGTAGCCGTAGCGGCAGCAGCAGAAGCCTAATGGGTGACCTCTGGCAATCTTTATTTACCACCTCACCAACACATGCAATGCAGGGCACACATACAACACCCAGAGACCAGCTTAAGATCATGGTGCACGACTATCTGTTTCTAATAGACATTTGTTCTTCACAATTGTCAAGAGTGGCTCAAGGGTGATGGTGCTGTCAGAAACAGGAATAGGTAGGACACTGTTAATGGACACATATTGAAAAATGACTTGTTTTTGCAAGATCTTTAACATAGCTATCAATCCCTGTATTGAGACAACCCATTTAATATAATTAAAAAAGAAACAAAGACATGGTGGGATTCCATCCTATTTTAAAAATGTGTTTTCTAGAATTAAGCTACTAAAAAACTTGCATGTACAAAGTAGCTGTTAAAAAAATTCCTCTGAATTGTACAAGGGAGGTACAGGAAAACTTGGCCAGATGTAGGTTATTCAGAGGACATGGAGTATGGAGCACGGAAAGAGAACAAAGTACAGAGACCATTTCCTCCAGCACGTTGAGTAAAATGAGAAAAAGAATGCCAAGATAAAGGGCACCTGGGTGTAACAGGAGCGTTAACCACCAGTATTTCCAAGTGAAGCTCAATTGGTCCGCACTCATACGGAGGGGCAAGCGCTACCCAGGTCTTGACTGTGTACTGAGGAAGGCTGGAGTTCTCACACTTCCGCTTCCGCACTCTGCTTCAGCACGACAGTTTTCGTTGCTGCGTCATCAGGGCATTTTAACCTGCGTGTTA
Organism: Phyllomedusa bahiana; assembly: GCA_025379985.1. Lineage (NCBI taxonomy): Eukaryota > Metazoa > Chordata > Amphibia > Anura > Hylidae > Phyllomedusa > Phyllomedusa bahiana. The sequence goes on along the minus strand of JAODAL010012457.1, from coordinate 15,973 downwards.
ATAGATGACGGACGCCAGCCTGGGCTCTCACCGCACCCACTGTAACTCCGGCCCTGGGTCATGCTGTGGCACAGGACAGGTATAGTCAATGTCCAGTTCAACTAAAATGGTGGTTGAAAGACTCCTTTTTCCGGCCCTTTTTAATCTGGGGGTCAGACAGGTTTAATGGTCATTCTGTGGCCCAGGACAGGGACAGTATATGACCAGTGAAACTAAAATGGTGGTTGAAAGACTACTTTCTTCCGGCACTTTTTAATCTGTGGGTCATGCAGGTTTTTAGGGTCATGCTGTGTTCCAGGACAGGGTTTGTCAATGTCCAGTTCAAGTAAAATGATGGTTCAAATCATACTGCTTCTGGCACTTTTTTAATTTGTGGGTGATGCAGGTTTAAGGGTCATGCTGTGGTACAAGACAGGGATAGTGAATGGTGTGTGACTTTTTTTCTGTGGCTTTTATAGCCTAAGTGTTGTGCCTAAGATGTAGCAGGTATCCATTTGACTGTTGTGGCTGTTAATTCCAGTTTCTCCACCCCTGTTTGGGAGTAAGAATGAAGGTGTTGTTGCTCTCCATAGATTTTAAGGGTATCGGAAATGACGATATCGAAAAACCTTATCGTGGTGGCGACTATCCCCCGTGCCAACGTAATCGTCAAAACTAATCATTATCGAATTATATTTTATTTTGTACTGGTTGTAAGCGGGAAAAAATAATGGACTTTTTTTTTTTTTGCACCAAAACAGCAAATCTAGCTCACTTTGATCCTCAGCAGCCCTCAATGAAAAGGTCTGCCTGTTGAGAGTAATGTGCCTAGCTTTGCCGACCCGATTTCATTATGGTCTAAAGTTCTTTTGGGGCCCGCAAGTATCGCACTCACTTTGGGCATTTTTGCCAGAAAAAAGTACGAAAACCCTTTAAACTGTTCCGGTTAGGGTTGTCGGGAACTTTCTATCGGAGGTCTACCTCGTGCAGTCCGGGTCGTCTCCTCGCTGAAATGCCACGCAGGCAAGTAGGACATTTCAACAAAGAGAACAGCAGCAATGTCGGCGTAGACAACTCATCGTGTGGACTCCCCACTACTGTCATCCGTATCAAACTTCAAAAGGACGTCAGAAATACTGACTGGCTTCCCCAGGGGAGACTCTGCGGATGAAACTGTTCATAAATGGACATATATGGACAGGTGCATCACTCGAGATTTCCTGGGGAAGTCAATCAGCTTTCCTCTTATTCACGGATTGAACAGAGCCTTGTCACAGCAAACATAGGGCTGTACCCCCCCAGCATCACTGATTGGGTTTTGGGGAGACAATAAGTGACAAAGCAATGTTGCGGGGAGATGGAAACCAAAAAGCCCCCAGGTATGTACAAAAGCCCTCCATCGATATCTTTTTTAACCCACTCACTCCCCTAGCCCCCGGGGAAACCCTTTTCATTAACCCCTGTCCTAAACCCCAAAAGTATGAAACATCAACTGTTCCAATGTTTTAAAAAAAAGGATCGATTTTTTAAAACCCATTAAACTGCCCAAAGGCCTTCAACGATTTTTTACATAAAACCAGCTTTTGCCCGGGAAAAAATTAAATTATAAAAAAACTTGTACGAAAAAAATTTTTCTTTAATTAGGGCCACACGTATAAAAACGGTCTAGGTCAAAAACTCACTTTGTTTCCTTTGCAACCAATCAGAGTGCCCTTTCATTTCATGTAGTGTTCTGGAAAAAGGAAAGGGGCCCCTCTGATGGTTGCAGGGGCTACATTTTGAATTTTGGGCCCTAGACGTTTTCAATACTTGGGGCCCTTAAAGGGTCTACTCATCTCCTTTCCCAGTGCGTCCTTTTTTTCCAACTCTCGGGCGGGTAGTCAGGGGGAAACTACAGCTACTTTTTTGGTTGCAGCCGGGTCCATTTAAATAAATTGAGTTTTGTTAAAGAGTTCTTTCCCCAAAAGATAAATTGTACTGAAAAGGTTGCCTCAAAAGCTGTAAACCAAATTTTTCCAATGAAAAATGAGGGGGGTGGTGCTCCCCGGGGAAACCATTCTGATCTGTGGTAGTCTTTTTTTTGGGGCGGACACAGTCGCTTATTTTAAAACCCCCTTATTAAATTTAGAGAGGACATCTGAAGCCTGAGAGTTAAAACCGTGCAAACCCAAAATTTCTTTTCTGGGAAACACCCTTTTTTTTGGAACTTGCCCTTTTGTAAAAAAAAGTTTTTTTTTTTTTTTTTTTTAAAGGGCCTGAGTTCGTCCTCTGGGAACCCAAGTGCAAAAAAAAAGGGTGAAACGGGGCCAGCAAAAAGTGGGTCCCGCCACCCCCAAGCTTTTCTCTTAAAATTTTAGGGCCCTAATAAAAAATATTCTTTTCCCCCCTCCAGGCACTGGGGCCCACCTGAAAAATTTCCAAAAGTTTTAACTGCCCCCCTTTTAAAAAGGGAAGTTTGGAAAATATTTTGGCCCCTTTTACAGGAATTTCAAAATTAAAGGGTTTGGGAAAAAAAAAAAAAAAAAAAAAAATTGGCCCCCCTCAATGGCCCCCCCTGATCAAAAATTTTCAACTTTTGTGTTGCCCAAAAATTTTGCACTGACTAATAAATTTCTGGGGGTTCAGTGCCGGGTTAAAAAAATGGTATTGTTTAGTACCCTCCATTCTGTTATGTTCAGGAAGGGCACCTTGGCATTGGTGTACTCCACCCAAAGATTTTTGTTTAGCATTTTTAAAAATTAAACCCTTTTGGGGGCCCTTTTCACATGGTTTATTTCGGGCCTTTTATTTGGGCCGGTTTTGCGTTTGCAGTGGCCCCAAAATCCTTTCGCGGAGAAATTTTAGGGTTTTAATCCACCTTTTCTATAGAGAACAGTAAAAATCCGTCGCTCCTCCCCCCCCGGCGGTTTTCGGAAAAGTCACCTGCACTTTTTCCCCGGCGAAATTTCGGCCGTGGTTAATGAAAAGCCTAGGGGGCCCGGGAAGGCTGCACCCCGAAACCCCCCCTTATTCAAGCTGAATTGCGAGGGGAAATCCGGTTTCGCAATTCCGGCTTGAAAAAGCCGTGTGAAAAGGGTTTTTTTAAAAAATGATTTATTGTTTAACCCCACATGACTTTTGGAAAAGGGATGCCCCCCCCCGTTTAAAACTAGGCCATTTTAAAACCCCAAAGAAAAAATTGCAAAACCCCGTTCCCCTTTGGGTTGTAAAAAGGGAAACAGCTTATTAAAACCCCATTTTTAAGTACAACAAAATGGAGGAGTAGGGGGAAAAGTGTAGGAAATTTGGGTTGTGATATTCCCAGCTTTTCAGCCCTTGGGGCCCCCCCGGGGCCAGACAGAAATAAAGGGGCGGCACGCTTGACTTGCCATTCTAGCGAGCCAGTAAATTAGGGCACCATGACCCTATGAAAATCCTCACTCTATTAACCACCGTGCCGCCCCCGGATGCCTTTCCCTTTCCTCCGTAAAGGGGTTTTATCATTACAAAGTCATGTCTGATTATGGGGGGGCAGTAAAATAAGCATTTTTTTAATTGGGTTGCATTCCTTGTCACTTTGGTTTTGAGATATGAATCTCTGTAAATCTGTCTTCATTTCTGCTGTTGCTGGTCAGAAAGACCCCTGGTCGTTTCGCCCCTGACCGCCCCTTGCACTGTGATTGGGGGGCAAAATTTTCTTCAGTGTTGGGATATGCCCCTAGACAGGAAACGCCCTCCCTTGCCCCCTGCATGTGATTGGTGTGCACACTGTGTTTATCCCCTTGGCGTTTAAAATTGATAGTGAAACCAAAGTTGCGGGCTTATGTACATCCCCCAGCTTTGGGTAAATGTTCTGGGAATTACTGGCTTTTTAAAGGGGGGCTTTTCCCAAGAGGTTGTTTTAACCCCCTCCAGACCCGTCCTTAAGTGCTATTTTGGAAAAAAAGGGTTTCTTTTCCCTTGTGGGGTGCTGAGCTTGGGTGATTAGCCCTGCAAGACAGAGGTTGGGAGTTCAAGCCCCATCATTTTTTTTTTTTTTTTTTTCTTTAAAATTTGAAAACTATGTAAAGATATGAAAATATGTGTAGACATTTTTTTTTAAAAATTTTTTATTCTATAAACACAAAAGCCCCCCTATTTAGTGCCCTTTCCTTGCAGTACCCAAGAAATTAACTACGTGATCAATGCACATTTCTGGGGATGGACATGATTAGGGGAGCCCTTTTATGTTAAATATCATTATAGGATTAAATATATTTTTTGGTCTCTCATATGTGTGGGAATTTGGGGGGAAAAAAAAAAAATTATACCGTGGGGACTGAACTCCAAAAACCCCTTTTTGTAAAAACAAAGTCTACCAAGGCTTTACCCTCTGCACCCCCGGCCCAGTTAGTTACAAGTTAAAGGGGTTCTTAAAAACTGATTTCTGACTTTGTTGTTGATTAAAGTTTTGCCCGTTGCGTACAATTTGGATGCACCACTAGAAGTAACAGCTGCTGGCTTTCAGTTGTGTATAACGAAAACATATCAGGTGCTTTCTGGAGTTTGGGCCTCAAAGGCTGCAGCATAAGAGGCAGGAGGCTTTAAAGTGTTTTTCCGGACAACCTTCTGCTCCCTCCCTTTAAACAAAAAAGTGATGTCACAGTTCTTCAGTCGGGGGAGCACGCCCGGGGAGGAAAAGACACACCTCCCTGAGAGGAGAGACACCCCCCGGGGTTTTAAAACCCCAATTTTGAGAAATTAGTGAACAGCACGAGGCGATAAAAAGATAACCCCCTTTTAAAGGGCTGGCCATTTCCCCAAAGCTCAGCCTCTTCACACCATGTTTTAAACATCCTTATTAGTTAAAATTAGTCCCCCCAAAACTTACCTGAAAACTTCCCCCTGACTCCTAAAACCTGAAAACAAAAGCTTTGACAATTTTAAAATTACCAATGTTTCTTATTATATATATATATTTTATATATATATTTTTTTTTTTTTACCAATTTAGCAATTTCCCGACTCACTAGGGGTCCCGTAAAACCAGGAGGGAGGTCCCCCGGGGGTTTTTTTTTTTTTTGGGAAAAAAATTTTTTTTTTAAATTTTTTGGGTTTTTTTAAAATATTTAACCAAATATTTTTATATTTTTTTAAATTAAAATTTTTTTTTTTTTAAACCAATTTTTAAGTTTTTTTTTAAAGTCAATTTTTAAAAAAAATTAAAACATTTCACTGTTTCAAATCATAGCAAATTACAAATTCCCGAGCATTCATTAAAAAAAGGGGGCGGGTGGGAAAGGGGCAATTTTTATCTTGCTTCTTGGTGAGGGGAAAGGGAAGTAGGAAGGGAAGACCGGAAGTTATATATCTTTAAAAAACCCCCCTCCCCAGTGAACCCCTTCCGGGATCCACAAAAATCCTCCCCCTTTATTAAAAACCTCCCCCTTTCCATTCCTATAAAATACACAAAACAGGAGCTTTAGCACAATTTCCCGGGGGCTCAAATGCCCTCTCAAAAACCCATTCCCCTTTTCTCAAAAATTTCTTTAAAAAAAATTTATATGCATACACTGAAAACCCCAGCTTTCATACCTACAGCTATTCAGCCAAAAAATCCCAGACTAAAACGGGGGCTCTAAAGGTTCCCCCCTCCAAAAATCCAGGTCCCCCCTTTGGTTAGGGGTTCGGGGGGGGGGGGGGGGTTCTTTTTTTTGTTTTAAAAACATTTTTAGGTTTTTGGGTTATTTTTTTAAATTTTCCCGATTTACTTTTAATTAAATTTTTAAGTCCTGCATTTTCCTTTGGGGCCCCTTGGTAGTAAACGTCTTTACCCCTTCCGGGTTTTGTTTAGAGAGTTTTTAGCAGTGTTTCTCATTATCAGAAAAAAGCAGGGGGTTTAAGCTGGGAAAAAAGACCCATTGTGTAAGATAACACAGAATCCACCAAATCCCCAAGAGGAGATGTCCCCAGGTCCCCCCCCCCTCCCTTTACAGTGAAAAAAATATCCAAAACCAAATTATGGGACAGAAAACTGTTTTTTAGGGAAACCTATGTGCATGAAGGTTTGGGGGTGTAAAATATCTCTCCCGACTGCTGTTAAAGCTGTGCAAGCAAGAATATCTTCCCCCCCAATAATATAAGGGCGGCCCCAATGGAGAAAAATTTCAATCAGGGAAAAAAAAAAAAACGACAGAGGAAAAAACATATTTGGGTCAGGGGCTTGATTTTTTTAAATAAAAAAAAAAAAAAAAAAAAAAAAAAAAAAAAAAAAAAAAAAAAAAGCCGACAGATTCCCTTTAAGGTTATGTTAACACGGCGTGTTGGAGCCGAAAAACGCAATTAAAATCGCTGAGTAAAAACGATCCCAAACACGGGATGCATGTTTGGATGTGTCTTTTGCGCCCGCAGAAAGAAAACCCTTTTACTTTTGAACAGGGCGTCTGCTGCGTTCCCTTTTGGGCAAGAATTGGGTATGACAATTCCCCTTTTAGGGATTTCCCAAAAAAAGGGGGGAGTTAAAAAAGTATCGGCGATCAGGTTGAACGGGCCCCCCGGTTTTTATTTAAAGCAACGTAAAACCCCTTGCACATTCTTTGGAACCCTATTTGGGTCCGTTTTGGGTACGAAAAAACGGGTTTAAAAAACGAAATTTAAAAAAAATTCCCCAAAAGCCCTGTGAAAAATACCCCGTGTGATTGCAAAAGGTATTCAAAAAAAATATTTTACAAAAAAAAACAAAAAAAAAAACAAAAAAAAAAAAAAAAGATTGGGGGGGATCACGAAAAATTTTTCCCCATAGCTTGGTAAGGGCATTTCACACGATGTCGGCGGGTACAGTATTTTATTTTTCAGGGCTCAACGACGTACCCCCAGGGCGCCTTTGACATTCTTACTCACGGAGCGTATTCGCCGCGTAATTTACATGTCCTCGTCCCCCCGTGTTACAATGATCTTTTTGTCGGCGGGGGAGGAGGCGTAACCCATAGTTTCGGGAAAAGCTATGGTTACCGTAATTTTGGTGTGATCTCACCCTTATTGGCTCAAATACCCGGCAAATTACCCCGTGTGAAATTTACCTAAGGCCTTTAAAAGGCTTATTTCCTGGGATTTGCGTGCAGTAGGGCGCCCAATCCGTCGGAGTAATTCGGAATCCCCCGTTTCATAGGGGAAACGTGGATTCCGTGCTCCTCCCGCTGGGAATCCGCGGGCGGGGGAGAAAGTAATGCACATTTCAGCGTCGGCGCCGTGATAATATTGTCTATGGGCCCTTGGGCCCGCTTCCCCGCTGCGCTCCCCCCCGTCCCCCCCTTATTCCGGGAATTGCAGCGCAATCCGGCTCGCAATCCGGCATGAAATAAGCCGTGTGAACGGCGGGGCCTAAGGTTTTGGAAAGGCCAAAAGGGGATCTGGGTAAATGGGGCATTGCACTTTCCATTATAATCTGCGGGTTGGTATGTCTCCCCCTGAACATTTTTTATACCGTATTACTTGGTTTAAGCAGGTTTTTAGCACAAAAAATGTGCTTGAAAAATCTCCCCTGGTTATACTCGGCACTGTGGCGTCGGAAATTGGATGGCCGTGCGCCCACAGGGACGTTCAGTTTATGCGACTCCCCGGGGAAGATATAAAAATGAGGCCAAAGTGAGCGCCGTTTTGGACCTGCGGTGGTTCGAGCCTGCAGCGTCCCTTCACCCATATGCCAAATCCTCCGGAGGCTATAGGTGAAGAGATACCATTTTGGAGCAGAGAGCGAGCGCTCGTGCTCCGCAGTGGACTCGGGCGGGCCGTAAATCGGGATGTCCGGGAGTTTCCGGCACAGGAGCGTGTGTCATCACACTGTGGTGCGGGGCCTGATGACTCACCCCCCGTCCCGAGAAGCCCGGAAAAAGGGCGGGGGGGCCGGACGCGAGGAGGCGGTGGGCGGGGAGACGGGCCGGGTAAGTGGTTGTTTTTTTTTTTTTTTTTAACTGCCTACACCCTGCCCTTATACTGCCTAGGGGGCCATTTTACCTGTTAATTGCTTATTGGGGAATTAAATGCCTATTACATCCCTTTGGCCTTAAGGCCTTATACCTGCTAGGGGGGAATATCGTGCCTTTTGGGCAAAAATCGTCCTAGGGGGGCCATATACCTGCCTTGGGGACTTAAAACCTGCCTATGTAATTTTTTTGGTACCCAATTTTTTTTTTAAAAAATTCACCAGTAGCGTGTATTTCCCCTAGGCTTTACTCGGTAATAAGTTTTCCCGTTTTTTGGGGCAAAAGGGTGCCCGGGGCTTACACTCGAGTATATACGGTAGTTTTTTCTTTTTCTAAAACTGCTGAAAAATTACTGAAAACAGATCACATAGACTTTAATAGTAAAAACGTTCTGTTTTTCTCCACAGAACGGTTTTTTTTTTGCTGTTTTATTTGTGGGTTTTCAAAACGACAGGCAGGGGAAACTTCTATTGAAGTCTATGCAACCGCCCCCGGGATTTTTTTGTTGCAGTTTTGGGCGGTTTGCTGAAAAACGCCAGGGGGTTTTAACAGGATATGGATTTTGATACATTAAAAAATGCCCAAAAAAACGTTAAAAAAAAGGCGCCAAACACTGCAAACGACCCAAGAAGCTTGTCAGAAACCCAGCTGCTTTGGACGATAACTGAAATTCAAAGCAGTTTTTAGGTTTTGGTTACGTTTTTTTCCTATGCTGTGTGGCCCTAGCCTTTTGGAAAAAGAATTTATGCTTTTCAACTACTGAAATTTGGAAATACCCCTTTTAAACATTCTACAAGTGCCCTAGGGAAGGATTTGCTATTCTAGTTTTTGGATGTAACTTCATTAAGAAAAATAGTAATCATTCTAAAATTTCCCCTAGCCCCTTTTTCCCCTGCAAAAGGTTTTGGGGTTTATATTCCAACTGTAGTAAAAGTGACTGAATAGGGTTCTGTTCACACTGGCACAGGGCTCTGTTACGTTTATGCTGTTTTTTAAACAGCAATAATAGTATAATCTACGCAGTAAGAAAAAAAAAACCCGACTGATGGATCTATTAAAGGGTGTTCCCCGGCTTTTTCACGGGATTTTTCCGAGATTGACGATGTCAATCCGTCGGCAAATCAGTAAAAATAAGTAAAATTTTTCTATTGTTTCAAAAGAAAATACGGCTCGTCGTTCACACGAAGCGATTTCCCCTGCCGGATTGCCCCCCGCGGATTGACGACGGGAATCCGGACGGAAAAAAAAACAATGGAGGGCAATTATTTAGGACGGATTCCCCACCCACAATGAAAAGGAGTGGTGAAACCCTCGGGAAATCAGTTACAAATAGTGCCACACTTGTGGACTTATTTTCAACTGATTTCAGAACGTTTTTACTATCGGCAATCCGATTTTAATAGTTCTGAAATAAGCCGTGTGAACATAGCCTAAGGGTATGTTCACACGGTTTATTTGGACGCTATTTTAGAGCGGTTTCGCTCCCAAACCAGCATCAAAACCTCGCCTGAAACACGCTTCTTCAAAAGAGGTTTTGGATGAGGTTTTCACCCATACAAATTAATAGCCAGGTCAAAAAAACACTCCAAAAACGCGTAAAAAAACGCCTAAAACTACTGACATGACATTTTTTCAGCACTTCGAAAAACACATGTAAAAACCTCGCCGTGTGTGAACTACAACGCTGTTTTAAATAAGAATCAATAAAATGAATTGGGGGTGTTTTAGAGGAATTTTGGACGCTGTTTTGGGCAAGGAAATTATCCGAAAACCGTGTCCAAATTAACCATGTGAACATACCCTAAATCTATACGATCCATCAGGTTTTTATTAGGATCCATAATAGATGTGATGTAGCCCTGTTTGCCCCCATCCTCCTTGTTACTACAGAATGGGTACATTTGCCTGCTTGGACTGTTACTGGTCTGGACTTGCTACATCCCTAATGGATCCTGTTTGGGTAGGTTTCCACATTGTTTTTGTCCTAAAAGAAAAACCTGCCGTGGAATTTCAGGCTTCAATCCAAAGCAATTTCTGTCGTGGATTTTAACACTGCAGTGGCATTTTTGGCGCCAATCTGGACACGGCCTGAAACAGGGCTAATCTATGTCATGACTCCCAAAATGTAAAACGAGCAGAACCCGCATCAAAGAATGGACCTGTCAATTTTTTTCGGATTTGAAATTCGAGTTGGGGGGGGGCGAGAAGAATCTGCTCTATAGTTTCAGTATAAGCTACTGCGTGGATTAACCATTCCAACGAATATCACTTGCTTTTCATGCGGATTTTGACATGGAATAAAATGTGGAATTTGCATCAAATACGGTGTTAAAATCTGCTGTGTGAACTTAAACTTTAAACTTAAACTAAGACTGGAAACCATGACAATGGCAGAGCTTACATATATATGCGTGCACAATATATACAGTATATATATATATATATACATACACACACACACGCACACACACACACGTCTAGGGTGAACAATGGATCTTCAAAAGTTTTCGTCAGGCACGATCAAATGTAACAGTTTGTATACATATATCTCCTAGTCCCTCTACCATACAGAATTGAAATATAGCTACGTGTACTTGAGACTACTCACAGGTTGGCAAGCCCTGCCTTGCGTACAGCAGATGAGATGGCTTTGATGGCAGTGCATAGTGAATTTAGAAGCTGGGTCATCTCTCCAGTGCCTTTGGCTTTGATGCCCTCTTCCATCACGAATCGGGTCATGGTGATCACATTGGTGTCAAAAGGGGCTTGGTCCGTCATGATGGCAGAGAGTGCATAGGTATGGGTGAGACTGTGGGTAACCAGCTGCTGGATGGACTGGGCAGCAGAGTCCCTGCACAGTGTCACTTTTATTAGGAAAGCAGTGCTCCCCTCCCCTCCAGGAACTGTCAGAGGGGCAGGCGGTGGGTGTGAGGGGGGCAGACACTACACTCCTGCTTCTCTCCAATCACTGCACTGTCTTGTACAACTTGTGAGTAGTTGTGTAGGACATGGCTCAGCCTCTGGGGTGTGTGAGGAAGTAACTGCAGTGTTCCTACCTTCCCCCTCCTGTACTCAGCACACATGGTTAAAGTCCGGGGAGAAAACAAGCTGCCACATAGAATCTGCTGCTGATTTCTCAATGATTATAAGCAATACTAAAGCTGATTTCTTATTCATCCATTATCTTCTTTCGTGCTGCTGCTTTTGTTTTGCAGCTTCTACAGATTCACAGGAAATGTATATTTTTGTTTTATTGTGGTGTAGCAAAAGTTAGTGGAATCGCTAATATGTGTTTTCAAAGCGTTAAAGAGGACCTGTGACATCTGTGACATCTCCTGCTATGTCAGTATTTAGTAAATTCTTGTGTTCATGGTAAGGCCATATCTACACAGCATGGTTTTTGGGTTTGGGTTTTTTTAAGCGGATTCAGTGACCATAGACAGCAAAAGAAAATCCAGGCTACACAGCTCTGGTTTTCTATTGTTGGATTTCTAAACTGCTGAATTCCGCCGGAATATAGAACATGTTCTATTGTCTGGCGGATTGTAGTACTGTTCTATGTACAGGGCCGAAATCTGAAAAACGAAAAAGGCTGTTGGCGAATACCTGCGTCAAACTGCGGTAGGTGATGTTAAAATACCATTAGCATTTTAAGATTGCGGTATGAAATAGCCAAACAAAACTTGCGTTGTGCGTTTCTTTTAGGGCTTCCCCGGGCCCGGGTTTTCGGCAGTTTTTTGAGCCGGTTTGCGGACGGAATCTGTGCTAGCCAAGGTGAAGGGGAGGGCTCATCACGGAGAAAAGCTGCCCCCCCCCCCTGCAGCCTGGGAAGCCCGAAAAACGGGCAGTACGTCAGAAGCCGGACGTATTTGTCCCTGTGAGGGGAACGCAACTTAGTCTTCCTGTTTATTAGGGTATTTCCCCAAAACACTTTTTTCTCCGTTGTAACATGCTTTTCGATACGTGTTTGGATATGTTGGACCCAAAATGGCCCCCAAACATATCAAATAAGAGTAATGTGTTTTTACATTGTTTTAATTTGAACACACTCGCGCCACACGGGTAAAACCCGGGGTTTGGTGTCTTTTGGTTTTTCGGATCCTTCCAAAAATTTGAATGTCAATTCTTGGCCCAAAAGATGCGGGTCCCTATAATAAACTTAGGGTGCGACCCTGCTGACCAAACACACGCTGCATGTTGGATATGTGTTGGAGCCAATCGACGCAGCGTTTTGGGATGTGATTTTCATATCCAACACGGATCCAAAATCGAATCCAAAAAACGCTGTGTGAACATGCCCTAGATATGTATTAGTGAATCAATCAGCTGGGTGTTACCATTCCAGTTTCCCCGAGTAGCCAGCCCCTGATTGGCAAGGTAGGTAGGTTCCCAAAGGCTTAAATGCAGGGCGTAATTACGGCCCGCAATTACGCCGTGTGGAGGGGGAGGGGCGGGGGGCCGGCACCTCGCCGGCCCATAGACTTGCATTACCAGCGGAGCGTGTACGCCGCTAGTAATTCACATGTCAATTATCTCCCGGCCTGGCGGTTTCGCCGAGCAGAGAGAGGAGACGTAATCCATAGTTCTCTATGAGAACTGTGGATTACCGTAATGACTGGGATGTATTCAGCCTGTAATTTGCGCACTCCGGTGCGTAATTACGGACTGAAATACGTCTTATTTTAAGCCGTGTGAATATGGCCTTATACTGTGCAGGGACCCACTTACCTCTCCCTCCTCTGGATGACAGACTGGTAATGAATTTCCAGGAGTAACAACAGAGGAACCATACAACATCATAAAGATGCGCTAGAACCGTTATTTCATGAGAAATACTAACATTAAAACTAATGTCTGGAATACCCACAAGTCCTGTTTCTCGTAGTTTTTACAGCACTAAAAAAATTTCTCCGTATTTGTTTAAAAACATGTTTTTTAATAAAAAAACATCCAAGTATACAGCTAAGTGCTTGATATATATGTACAAAACAGATATGTTGCTTAAGAAGGCAGATGCTTGTATGTGATTTACAACGGATACATTTTCTTTTTACCATAACTACTTTTTTTTTTTTTTTTTTTGGAGTCAGAAGGCAAATGTCACAGATTTGAACTAGTCATTAAATTTTACATTTCATTTTTTGATTTGCTGTATGTGGCCACTTCTTACATAGTGAGCAGATAAAGCAACAATTGCCTTGTTTTTGTTAGTTCTTTGAAGATAAATTGCTGCCTAGACAGTGATAAGGAGAAAAACAACCAAAGAAAATACTTGCTCTGCAGGTTTCCCACTAGTCACTGAACTGGTTTCTTAAGGCTAAGGCTATGTCTACACAGCAGAGGTTTCTTGTCACATTTTCAACGGTTTTAATATTTTCAAGCCGCTGAAAATCTGACGGGAAAAAATCCACCTAGACTTTACTACAAAAAACGACCTGTAGTCTACACAGTTTGTTTTTTTCTGCTCATTTTTGGGGGCCGGCGGTTTTTAGGAACATTTTGTAAAATCCAGAGAAAAAATGTACTATTGAAGTCTATATAAACCAACGGACGGTTTTTCGCTGTTTTTTAGCACGGTTTTTGGACAGTTCTGCTGAAAGACTGTTTAGGTGTTCATGCAAGGTATATGAATTTTACATACAGTAAAAACCTCAGCAAAAAAACAAAAAACACCCAAAAAAAAAAAACGGCTGCTTTGGACAAAAAACTGACAAAATACTGAGGTTCAAAGCAGTTTGTAGTCTTGGGTTTTCAACAAGTTTTTTTTCCTACGCTGTGTAGACCTAGCCTAAGTGCACACAGCATAGGACAAAATACGACGGAAAGTCAACGGTATTTCGTCCTATACAGGACTGCGGTTTTTGCCGATGATTCACGCTGGAAAAACGCAGTCGCCCGTACAATTGAGTGTACGGGAATCTGATGGCAAACCGCGGGACTCTGACGGAATATGCAACATGACAAGGGAAATGGTAACATCCTAGTTGTCAATTTATTCATGAATTACAGAAATGTATCAAAGTTCTAAAAAAGATGCTCCAGAATTATTACTTTGAAGGAAATATACGTATGCACTAATCTAGACATATGCAGATAACTGCCACATTCTCTTTAAAGGGGTTTTGCCAGGAAGTGAGTTCCTTACCTCCTTATCAGCTATGGGGAGAATATAAACAAATCATGCTGAGTCCATGAAAGTGCAGGGGGTGAGAGGGAGGGGGTTTAGCAGAGAGTTTAGGAAGAAGGGAGCGTCTCAAAAGTTGCTCAAATAAACATTACAACAGTGGATTCTCTTACAGCAGACCCGACTCATACAATGCACTTTCTCCAAAAGTCCTTTGAAAGCTCATTCATTTTCCCTGTCATCGTATAAGAAATGCAAACACAAGCCAGATCAGCTCCTGTCAGCTCCTCTGGTCGTGTCTAATGTAAACTTTCAGGTAACTAAGGGGGACTGAGCAATGCTGTAGCTCTCACAGGCTTCACTTTTTGTAATCACATATATTTAGAAAAAGTTATTAAATCCCTATTTTGGAGGATCCCACTTAAAAATTCACGGGGAAAAAACCCCTTTTAAAGGGGGAATGGTCATCAAAAAATAAATTTTTGTTTAACTCCGTTTTATTTAAAAACACATTTCTTTTTGGTTACGTTTTTCAATATTCAATATCACTTTCAATATTTTTAAAAATTCTTAAGTCCTGCAGTTTTCATTTTAGAAAATAGGCCTAATAATATTCTGAATTTCCTGTTCTGTAGAGAAAGATTCTGTTGTCTGTCATTATCAGCCAAGAGAGTCAAACTGAAGGAGACACCTGTGTATAGATAACACAGGTTCCCAGTCAAAAGAGGAGATAGTACTTTCCCCCTTCCCCTTTCCCTGACATGACTCTTCCCAGAGCTCCCTAAAAATAATGGGACAGCTCGTCTTAAAGGGGTTTTTCCCCCTATGAAGATCATAGTTGAAAATGGGGGACCAAAAACTAAGGGGTACGTCCTTGGTTACTTTTGGAAGTGTAGGGGTTTTAGAGAACGGGTGTTTACTGGCTTAGCGCGGTGTTTGTTTACTGGAGGGAAATTCTGTCCTCCCCAGGTCATGCACTGCAAAGGAAAGGCAGTTAAGGAAAAGGGGATCAGGGAGTGTTATTGGAGGGGAAGGAGGAAAGCAGGTGAAAAGGATCAAAACACACAACCCCTGCATGTCCCCTCATGCTTTCCTCCTTTCCCGCCAATTTCACAATCCCGCCCCTCCTCTAAATGCCTTTCCTTTGCATGTGCACGACCTGGGCAGGGACAAAAGCTTCCTGACCGTAAACAAACACCCTCGCTAAACACTGTAAACCAGCCCGTTTCTAAAACCCTTGCCCCTTTGCCCATAGTAACCCAAGGACTGACATCCTTAGTTTTTGGTCCCCATTTTCAACTATAATCTTTGTATGAGAAACCCCTTTAAGTCTTATGGCATGAAGTGCTGTATGCATTTCCTTAATGTGTTGAAGCAGGAGGCAAAAATGCTGCCCCCCCAATCTATATAGACAACTGAATTGAGAAATCTACAATCGGAAAATAAAACGGCTAAGAAGAAAAGTATATGGATCAGGGTCTTGATTTAATAAGTAAAAAAAAAAAGCGACAGATTCCCTTTTACGATTAACAGTGCGTGTGTAACATTTGTCTATCTCTCCTAAATAATATCTGCAAACTCCTCACAATGATATCTTGAGAGCTTTAATTTTTTATCTTTTGGGGGATATGGTCAGGCCTATCAGAAAACTGAGCCCCAATTTATTAATTAATCTGGACTTTAAAGCTATGCTAATAAGCTACAGACCATTCCTGTCTGCAGTGTGACTGATCAGACAATGAGTAACAGTTACCATTCATGTGTCTAGGGTGATACTTTTACTTCAGACCACTAGTCGTTTTTTGGTGCATTTTTCAAATGTGCTTTTGTGTAGAATGGCAAAGCAATTAATGCTGTACATTGCTGCACAAAAAACGCATCCAAAAACGCAGCTATGTGTGAAAGCACATCCCCTCATTAACCACCTGGA